>JNDS01005441.1:0-26118 GCA_000697035.1 Rhizopus stolonifer B9770
TGCTCTTTTTATTGTTATACAAAAATAAAATACGTGTCTTGTTATTATTTTTTATAAAGCGTGTATTTCTGCATACTTGTGTTGCCAAGGAAACGTGTCTTTCAATGGTGTACAACCAATCACAGTAATAGCTCAAAATAAGCGGTCTTTTAAAACGATCGTAATATAAACAGTACCTATTTTTAATTTCTTTTAATTTTGCTTTCTCCTTTATAAAAAATGACTTACTTTGACTCCCTCTCCCTCTCTTATGTTAATGTTGATACTTCTAATGGTGTTAATACTGAACAATTCTTAGAAGCTACCGAAGGATTGGTTAAACTCTTTGGTAAATTGTGCTTTATATATAAATATAGTTATTTATTTTATTTTTTTATAGACTTGCTTGGCTCTACTGCATTCTCTGTTGTTCAAAATGATATGAACGGCAATATCAAGGTAATAATAAATTGAAAAAAAAAAAGAAAAAAAAACGAGGTGATAATAAGCTTGTCTTTTTTTTTTACATATAGAAAATTAGAGAGCGTTACTTGACTAACCCTACAGCCAATAACACACTTGAAGAATTAACAAAGGTTGAATCTCCTGAAAAAAAGAGAGTAGCTACTGAAGGTCTTCTTTGGCTCTCAAGGTAAAAATGAATACCAATTAAACAACAAATAATAACATGTATATTAGAGGTCTTGATTTTACTGCACAAGCCTTGCACCGTAGTTTGGATCACCCTAACGAAGAATTGGATATATCCTTTACAAAATCTTATGAGAATACACTCAAGAAACATCATAGCTTTGTTGTCCGTCCTGTCTTTGGTGTAAGTTTTTTTTTTTTTAAAAAAAAAAATACCATTTATTTATACTCTTTTTGTGGGGGATTGTAGCTTGCAATGAAGGCTTGTCCTTATCGTGTAGATTTTTACCAAAAGTTGGAAGTCTCTGATGAAGCAGGTCTTACTCAAATGAGAGAATGGCTTCATGCTCTTGAAAATATTATTTCTACCATTCAAAATGTTTTCAAAGCTAACCCTGCTTACATCAAGGGCATGTAAATAAATAAAAAAATACCCTTTTTTTAACAGAAAGTTTTTATTTACAAAAAAAAAAAATGATTTATTCATAATCATCGTCTTCTACTACAAAATCACCATCCTCTTCATCAGAATGACCACCTCTTTTGGGCTTTCTCAAAACAGGCTCTTCATCTGATTCTTCTCTGGGTGGTTCCTCTTGGTATTCATCATCAGATTGTTCAATAATTAACTTCTTTCTGTTACCACCCTTTGCCCAAGATAATGGCATATGAGGATCTAATAATGTGATAAGTCAACTTGTTACAGTTTTTTTTTTTTTTTTTTTTTTTTTTTTTTTTTTTTTTTCTTTTTTTTTTTTTCACACTTACTCATCAAACGCGTTTTGAAAAAGTTGGCCATTCGAATTGCATTTCGATGTGCAGCAGATGTTTCATCATTATAACGCATCGCGTTCTTCTTTACCAGTTCAATATCATCAATCACGCCCTACACAAAAATATCAACCATTTGTCTTTGGTGTGTTTTTACCTGTTTTGACCTGTAGAATTTGTTCTCTAGTCTTTCCAGGATCATGTCCAGACAGATAGGATAAGGGACAATCGTAAGATAAGAAGGGTATTCATAATAATCTACTTGCTGTACATAGAGCACAAATTCTTCAGAACTTGCCAACCAAATCAAGATATCCTTGGCTCTCTCAATCTCGTCATGTCTCAATGAAGAACCAACGTCGTAAGTTCCTCGGAAATCTTCTCCACAGGGCACCAATTCCCATGGACACATGTCGTCTGGCTTGGAGGTCGGATCGTCCCAGACCACATGGTAATAAGCCCATGGACTCGGCAGGTTGGCCTGTCTCCAAAAGAGCCCCTTGGGATTAAGCCCAGTGACCGTTCCCGTAAACGTACCGCTTTCATCATAAACCGCATCCACCTTTTGTCCGACCTGGAGCGTACGGAACATGTTCATGGACGCATAGAATCTTTCCCAGAGAACAATAAATTCAGGACAGCCGTCTTCATCCGAATAGTCAATGACTTCTTCTCGATGGAGCGATACCCATATCGGCGCTATTTGATGTGACAATACCTGTTGTAAGTTCTGTAGTCGGACCAGTGACACTTTGAGTTTACAAAAGGTAGGTGGCCCCACTTGCCAGCTCATCCCTATCACTTTAGCAAACAACACAGGTTCGTGCTTGTCGATAACACCGTGCTTTTCATCAAAGAGATCCTTGATTTCTGACTGCTTGAGATACTGTCGATGACCCTCTGATAAGATGGCAATCATATCATCCGTCTGTGGAAGGTATTTCGAAAACGATCTTTCCACATTCTTAATCCACGGAATAGGCTCGAATAATTTGATTTCTTCTTTAGAGAGTATTCTGGGAAATCCTCTAGATTTGCCCGGCTTCTTGGGCGGTAAGATCTTGACAGGCGGAGCTACCTTGGTCACCTCTGCCTGGTTGGATCGTGTTCTCTTGGGTCGTAAGATGTGTGTATTCGAAGATGATCCTGCGCCACTGTATGAATAAGGCGCTTGATATTCATCGTCGTTGTCATCATCTTCTACCATAGATCTCATCGATCTTTTCCCCTTGCGATCCTCACTTTCTGGTGGTACATTATGGGCAGCAGCAGCAGAACGACGTGTTGTCGTATGAGAACTGGACGCAAAAGGCTGATTGTCTGCTTGATAGGGACTCAAACTCTCCACATTCACAGAGACCAGCTGCTCCTCATGGTTTTCCGCAATCGTTCTGTTCTTTTCCTCTGGTTCATCATCGATATCGTCTGGATCGCTTTCCAAATAAGACACATGGGCCAATCTCCTTCTGAATCGAGGCCTTACCGGCTCCTCTTCCTCCTCGTCGTCTTCTGAGCGGTCTCTGTTTCGCTTGCGAGTCGGACGTCCTCTTCGTCCACTGTCGGCTCTGATAGGCTCCCTGTTCACTCTCGGACGTCCACGTCTTCTGGGTGCATTCGATCGACGTGTGGTTTGTCTGTTTCCTCTTACGGGTGATTGAGATGGTCTTCTCTGTCCGGCTCTGCTTCTAGTCACTGGTCCCTCGTCGTCTTGATCTGCGTCACTTTCTGCTTGATCGTCTCTGGCCACGAAATCATCTGAGCCCTCATCCCCACTGCTTGCACCACTTGAGGCATACGGTGCATTATCAGGTCCATCTTCTCGATAATCTTCGTCTTCTGAATCGTCAGGTAGCAAGAAGGGTTGTAAGGGTGGTGGTGGGAACTGGAAGGGTCCGTTACCTCCCAACTCTGTCTCTTCGTCGTCGTTTGATTTAACGAAATCACGTCTTTTACGTGCAATCGTCGATCGGTCAATAGAAGGTAATTTGATTGATTTGATCTTTCGAATTCTAATAAAATAAAATAATAATAATAATAATAAAAAACGCACATATAAGTACGCCTAATTTTGATAAATTTGTTTGCTTACTCTTCTTCTTCCATATCATAACAAGCTCTTCGTCTCATTTCCTCTAGTTCAAATGTCTCGGACACGGTCGGGATATTACGTCCGTAACCCAATTTTTTCTGATTTGGATAAGCAACACCTTGTAAATCAATGATGGGCGAAGGTAATATCGAATAGGGTAAAAACTGAGTGGCTTCATCTACAAACGATCCATCCGTGAAATGACGAAGTGCCTGATAATCCGAGATGAAGTATTGTCCTCTTTCCCAACTACGCACTTGTTCATAATCTTTATCCAGCCCACCAATACCAAACAGGGTACAATGTCCTTCCTCGTCCGTGATCGCATACTTCATGCCATCCTTGGAGAACTTGCAGTCTGTAAATGTTCTACCCACATGATGACGTCGAGCAATCATCTTCTTTCGGGTCAGGTCCCAAAGGATCACATGACCATCGTATCCTGCAGACAACAAAGTATTTGAATCCAACGGATGGTTATCCAACGCATAGATTTCTCCTTTATGTCCCCTAAGCACACAAGCCGGTCTGCCATCATAAGCATAGTAGACTCGAATCTCCCCCTGATTGGAGGCAACCACCGCCCATTGATCGTCTGAGCTCCAAGCAATCATGGATACTTTTGGTTGTTCAATAGCTAATGTTTCTGTTTCAAATACGGGTTCGGTCTCCATCGTCTCTTGGTCATTTTCATCATCATCAGCAAAGGGTATACAAGATCCAAACTCGTCTGCATCTTCTGGTTGTGTTTGAGGATATTTTGGTTTGAGTGGAGGTGGTTGGTATTGTACAATATGTGTATTCGCAGATTGTTTTAAATCCACTATATATAATTATCAATATTCAGCCAATTTTTTTTTTAATTAAAAAGCGACTTACATGTAACTGAATCCCATTCTTTGGTTGTCTTATTAAAACTCCAGATACGCGCTGTACCATCTTGGCAGCTATTTAAATAATTATAAATAAATGTTTAAAGTTTTGTACATGTTTTTTACCCGCTCAGAATTCTCTGTCCATCATGGCTATGAGCCAAATCCGTCACACTTCCAAAGTGTCCTTCCAGAATACCAATGGGTACCACAGACTGAGCAGGCATCTGACCTGATTTATCCGGAAAGAGCACACTTGGTACCCTTCGTCTACCTCGTCCACTTTGTGCAGGCTGTGGATCATGGCCCTCATGAATGGCCTGTATTGGCACTGTCGAAAACACATAGACAAAACCATCATCTCCAGCTACCGCAAACTGTGTGCCCGTGTAATTGAAAGAAGAACATCTCAATCGATCTCTGGCTCTAAATTTACAGCTAAAGGCAATAGGTGTGTCGATATCAAAAAATTCCAAAGTCTCTCTATCCCACCGCCATAAACGAACCAGACCATCTTCGTTGGTGGCCATTAAATAACGTGTTTCGTTTTTGGGTGAAGGTGAGAATTTGACGGTTGTAAACGGTTTGATCTATAACATAAGTAAGTGTGAATAGTGGGGGAGGGGAGCTTACAGCGGTCGCGTTTGGTTTGAGACACATGATCGGTCTATATTCATCCATGGTCCAGACACGTACACATCCATCGGATGAGGCGGTGGCGATTAATGTGTTTTCTTGGTTGATGGTGATATCTGTAATAATGTTTTGATGGCCTCGGATGGTGTGAATAAGATAGCCGGTACGTACACACCATACTTTGACAAGAAAGTCGTCACTTCCCTATTTGTTGTTAGATGAAGAATATTATTTGTATATGCACATACTGTAAATAAACGTCGGTTGGTGTTGTCAAAGGCTACACAATATACTGGATTACGATGACCTGAAATAGTAACCAACTAAAAAAGTATCAATAAAATCTTTTTTTTTTTTTTTTTTTGATGTTGTGTTTTTTTTTTTTTTTTCTTTACTTCTCTGTAAAATGTGGACAAGGAAGTAGGTATAGTGTTTTTCTTTAATGTCTTGACACCCAACTCTCGTGCAACCAAAAGTCGATCTATATAAACATGAGTCATGCGTGAATATTTCTTCCAACTTACGAATAGATAATTGGCCAACAAGTTCTCTTGTCATTGTCAAGTAATTACAATGGTCTCTTTTATCTTGGTTTGGTACAAATGCTGAAAGCATCGTCATGAGTGATCGGTCTCCATGTCTTAGAGCACTGACTCTTGATGTTTTTGGTCCGGTTTCTTTTACATGATCTAAAAATCTCTCAAGTAGATCTAATAAATAATTGTCGCTAATATTCGGATGTTCTCTCGACTAGTGAAAAAAAGATGAATTTCAATCGTCTCCATTGTGCTGTTCTTTTTTTTTTTTACCAAACGTTCCATGGTCATGGGAACTCTTTTGCCGTCATAAGTAATTGTATGTGGTAATAGTTCTCGGTGTTGTGTTAATTCGTTTTCGAGTAAACGTGCAGTTTCTTTACAAGGTCCTGCTGCTAGAAATTTCGTAATCAAATAATAAAGCTATTGTGATAGATTAAAAAAAAAAAGATGTTTTTATTGAAAATGGTTCACCTCTATTTTTCCATAATTAAAATAAGTATTTTTTTTTTTTTTTTTTTGGAGTGTAATTTTTATCGTTGTTACCTTGCTCCATTTTTTTTTAAAAAAAAATTTATAGCTTAAGCTATGTTTTTGTCACGTTTTTGATTTAAGAGATAAAAAAGAGAAGAGAAGGAGCGAAACAACATAAATTTACTAAGGACACCCTGTTATTCTGAGTTTCAACCACTTTATCGACTGTGTGGAGGGGAGCCAAAAGACAACTTTTTGGTGGTAATAGAAAATGATTAGTAGAGTCGACGAAGCCAATTCCTTGTCATTTTTATAGTCGAAGAAATCAATCAAGGATATGTTCTCTTAAGAAATTTACTTCCAAATGAGCCATTGTCTGATCGAAAGCTTATGACGACAATTATCAGAAATTCAATAAATCATAATATGATAAAACCAAACATAACCATCAATATCTGACTTTTTAATGAACAAGAAAGTACTACGTTGCATGATATAACACTTTTATAAAGTTCATCGATCAAATGTTTTTATTTCTTTTTATCTCTCCTTAAATATATGATAAGTGATTAAATGCAGGCACTGTAATCTTGTTTCAATATGTATGTCCAATTAATGCATCAAGATGAATTAAAAAAATACAACACATCACATTACTTGGCTGAATCGATTTTTTTGTTTCTCATTTTCAATCATTTCAAAGAGCGCTATTGAGAGAGAAAGAAAAAAAAAATAGGGCTGCTCCGTTCACTTATTTCCCATGTACCTTTACTTGGTGCTGACATGTATCATAATAGCTAAAACAACAGCGTATGTTCAACACTGTATAGACCCTACAAATTGTCAGTTTTTTCCATTGCATAGTTGTTTTGCAACAGATGACGGATTGGTCTGTAGAAGTCGAGGTAAAAAAAAAAAAAAAAAAAAGCACCCAGTGGGGAAGGGCCGAATTAAACCTTGTAGATAAACCCGGCTTTGAGATGAGTGTGAATCCGGCCTTTACTCTCTTATACACCCATAGCTATCAACAACCAAATGATACTGGATTACCTTGTTTTTCGATACCCATCACTGACGAGTTGATCAATTATGTAGATTACCGGGGACCCGAGGTGATCAGTGTAGACGATCTACCTTTGATTGGCAACTGCAGTCAACTTTCCTATTGTGACCTGAAAACCAAGACCTGTCAGCCTAAACGAGGATTGGGCTCTTATTGTCGACAAAACATGCATTGTATTTTTGGTGAGGATGGTATCCCAGGACACTGCAATCATTCTGTGTGTGCGACTCGAACCGATTTACCCGCTTATTACTACGATAGCGCACGTCAATGGAAGATGGGCGACGAGTGGCCTGCGGCTGCCCTGGCGCTGGTCGTTTCGGGTGCAGTTGTCCTTTTGCTTCTGGTCGGACGTTATTTGATCCCGATTATCTGGAAAAAGATCAAGGCCGGGTTGGAGCAATGGCAGAACAAAAGTGAGAGCCAATGTGTTGTGGATGAACAGAGTTGGAATGAACAACACAAATGGTGGAAACAGGTACCGGGCATCCATTGGGTTTATAATCGTCTGAAGAGATCGAATACAGAGTATTATCAGCTTGATAGTCGAACACAAGAAGAACCACCACCTTATCGAGCTGACTAGAGATGTTTTTTTTTTATTATTATTATTATTATTTATAATAAATTTCTGATGCATTTTTCTTTGTCGTTATCTAATTCAATACCCCATACAGTGTTGTCTTGAGTGGAGGGGGTAAGGAGGGTATCTTGGAATTTGGTGCCATTTTCAAATAGACAATCTCTTTCGGCTGTCACGACAACTGTACTGTCTCCGGCGTGTAGCAATCCGCTGGTGCTGGGTGGTAAATGGGTCATGATATGTGCTGGGTTAATCATTCGAATGATTTCAACACCTTGGATAGAGTCCAGAAAGGCTTGGTTTCCTACTCGAGGTGAAAAGAGAGTACATACAGTCATAGTTCTGTCTGTTAGTAGTTTAGTTGTTCGAAGTGAAGAAGCACAAAGACAAGCAAGGGCTATTAAAAGAAAATGAGCTTTATGAATAATTTCCTAACAAGAAACTTACCTCCACCCAAAGAATGTCCGACGATCACCACTTTATAACTTGGAGGCATAATCGAACACAGTCGCATCAAGAGAGTGACAACCTTGACATCACAACGACGCCAAGCTGTATGAGCACATTCCAATACCCAGCCTTGAGCATCAGTATCAAGTTCTAACCAAGCAGTGGATCCAAAAGAAACATTTTCAAACATATGACGTGAAGTAGTCATACCAGGAAATACGACCACAATCTCTTGCGAAGCTGTATCCACGGCCACATAACCGTATTTTTGTGGTGAAAGAGAATCGTCCGAATTTTCACTGTCAGATTCATTCGATTCAGAATCAAGCGTATAACGAACATAAGAAACAGGAAACATGACCGTCTTTTGTTCATAAGTAGGTGGATAAGGTGCCTTATCGATAGATTCCAGACCACAATCGAGAGAACATTCAGCGCATTGTACAGAAACCGTCTTTTGTGAGCATTCAGGGGTATGCAACGACATTAGCAACTCGTGGCTGCAGAAAGATACATATCTGCAGTATCTTTTTAGACGGGTGAGAATAGGCGTCGAGAGGAGTTCACAAGGTGCATAGGAGATATCAGGCAAAGGCGGTAATGGCTTTGCACTAGGGATAAGACTAGCTGCTTGTAACAAGAGTTCCTTTGGCATGAATATGCACTGACAATGAATTTTATCTCGTGCAACCCTCGGTTGGACAAGATGCAAGAGTGTTTTTAGTGAGCGAGCACGTTTTGATCTAAAAAAGCCAATCACAGATGAGGTCGCATAGAGAACATTTTCCGATGTCGCGTAAATACTTTGCACTGAATCACTTGCATAGTTTTCCTCGTTGAGTTGTTGAATGATCCAGGCAAATTGTTGCACAGTGAGTTTCAATTTGGTGTGCCTCGCGACTGAGTTTGTTCCAAATACCACCTGTGATTTTTTTGGTTCATAATGAACAAATGCATCCTGGTCAAGACTGATCATCACTGGCTGTGAAGGTAAGAATCTGGGTGGGTCGATTTGGAGTAGAGTCACTGACTGATAATCATCTTTGGGTAGCTCGGTTGTTAAGGTTACTGCGACACTTTCCTTTGTGTACATTTGGTTTCTATTGTTTGATGATTTTCGTAATACATTCTGTTTTTTAAAAGATTCTTTCAAGCTTTTGAGAAGTTTGAAACTCTTCTTTTGTAGCATTTTTTTTTAAGAAAAAAAAGAAGAAAGAAGGAAATGTGATTCCTTTTGGGGGGGGGAAGAGTTTTTTGAATAATTAAAAAAAGGGTTTGTGTAATGTTACCATCAATTGTTTGTCATGCCTAAGACAATCCTAGCTGACTGCACTCCGACATACAATGTGATACATGCTCTCTGAGCCACGCTTTATTTTCCACAATGGAGCAAAGCATTGTAGTGAAAAATAATGCTTGGTAATAAAAAGCGTACCAACACATGGAGAACAATTAGAGAATGAAAACCACTTGAATATTCACACCAATCAAATCCAAGTGCCTCTGTTTCTTCTTTCTTATAAATAAAGAATATAAATAAGAGCTCTCTCTTCTTTTCTATCCAAGTGATGATAAGAAAAAAATTAATTTCTATAACAACGAGCTCGACTAAATAAGCCCCAATAGAATCAAGAATTGCTTTCTTTTTTGAAAAAGAATTGGCGTGGGTATGTATTGAAAAAATGAAAAAATTGTAGGAAAATACTCAGACTTGTATATTTAGAGTCTGATGCTCCATAGGGCCTTTTCTCAACTGCAATGATCTGGTTTCTTTTCATTGGTAACTTAAAACAAATGAAAAGTTGTTCTCTCTAATCATATAAAACAGGATTGAACGAACAACAGAGATCACAGGAGCTGTCAATAGGATAGAATATGCTTTTTGATCAAAGACAAATGTTTCACGCCTGTTTTGATTGAGTTTTCTGGTGGTATTGATTTCAATAGTACCATAACAAAAGAAAAAGGAGATGAAGAAAAAATGATTAAAAGCATGACTAAGCTATTAGAATACGACAAGTACATCAGAAAATGCAAGTCTCCTGCTTCGCAATTCTACTGCCGTTTTTTTTTTTTTTTTTTTGTCATTTATTTATTTTTCATAAGTTGATGGCTGTGTATATTTTAATCGTTCAAGTCATAGTTAGTATTACATTTAGACAACCAGGTCTTCTTTGAGGCTTTGTATTTAATTGAGCGTTATAAAAGAATCTTTTGAAATGGAAGCAGGCAATTATAAGCTTTGTAATGTAATCGTAAAAGTTAAAAATAAAAAATAAAAAGCTTATTATGGTCTTTTTAATGTAACTAATACAAATAAACGAAGAGATGTCCTTTTCATTTATTGTTTGAATATTTTTGCATAAAACACTGTCTCTTTTTTTTGTATATGAATGAAATCGGTTAAATTAGATACAACTTTACAAAATTATGTATGTAGGCAAATATTACCTTCTATATCTCCTCTTTTTCTAGTACAACGCGTTATTAATTATATTCAGGGCAGAAAAACAACATTTGTACCCAAATTGGTAATTTCTGATTTGGTCGATTTTCTACTCTCGGAGTTTAAAAGTTGAAGCTCTTTTTTTGTCCAATTCACCGAGACAAGTTTATTTTGTTCGCAGATTCTGAAGACTGGTTACAAGGTTTTAACTTCTGTCGTTAAACCAACGTTTTCTACATCTGGCTAACTTGAAGTTATAAACGCGTTGAAAAATTTTTTGAGTAAATTATCTTTAAGTACTTGTAGATATTAGCAAAGTGATAACTGTTCCCAGAAAATACGCCCATGATTAATTTTGTTTGACAATCACATACAACAGTAGCCTGGAAGAAAGCAAGCCGGTAATGAGAGGCATTCTTCCTGTTTCTGCTTAAAAGATCCAGTACAGTTTTATTGGGTTCAGCATGGTGTGTTAATATGTAGAGATGATAAGGCTTGAACATGACCTTCGGCTACACCTATCAAACAGATTACTTAAAGATTGTATAAAAAATAACATGGTGTATTTACTATGACAATAGGAAATATGTGTATTCAAAGATCCTGGCACTCCATAATAATGACAACGCCCCGGACACATGAACCAAGTTGTGTATATATTCTTCAGCATGGGGGATTTGTAGTTTTGCCATGATTAGAGGTAAGCGTTATGACTTGTAGACACGCCTGTGTCCTGTTTTCGAATAAGAGAGTTGTACACTTTCACCAGCAAGAATATGCTCTTGATAACTATAATTAAGAAAAAGATTTTTTCGTTTCTTTACAAAATGACTCTTTGATTTCTAAAGCAAAGATACATATAGCTTTAGTCTTTTAATAGTGCGCATATACCTCTACCCATAAAAATAAAGCAACTACAAAATGAACCTAATAGAATGATTGGGTAATACGAGACCTTTACTGCTTCTACTTTTAAAACCGCGGTATTAAAAAAGATCTACTTTTTCATGCAACGGAAGTCTTAAATGAAGCTTCAAGGGAAATTAAGCTTTTCTTTGCATTATTTTATTCTCAATTCATTACAAAAACAGGGAGGTACCCGTAAATGTTTCGGATAGAAATAACAAAAAAGGTCAAGTTTTTTTTTATTCTCGTAACATAAATTTATTTCGAAATGGGGCTTTGAGTTTTACTTTATAGGGTCCGGACCGGAAATTTCTCACTTGTTCTTTTTTTTTTTCTGACTATACTCAAAGTCCTGAAGGTGATGCCAAAGAATCCTTCCCTTTTCTTATAGATCCTTCCGATATGGTATGTATAGAGAAACATATGGAAATTTTTTTCAAAAAAAAAGAAGGAGAGGACATGCTTTTTTGTTTCAAAAGAGAGATGGATGATAGACAACAAAACAATACAACATATATACAAAAAACACTCAACAATGAGAGAAGGAATCTCTAGACAATTTTGACACCCTCTCCCTTTTTTTTAATTTTCCAAATGTGACATGGAACGGATTATTAATGCATTAGTTTTCATAGGACTCAAAAACTCCCGTTAAGCTCGCTAGAGTTACAAAGGTTCTCGGCCGTACTGGTTCTCGTGGTGGTGTCACCCAAGTGCGTGTTGAATTCATGGACGATACCAACCGTTCCATCATCCGTAACGTCAAGGGTCCCGTTCGTGAAAACGATATCCTCTGTCTCTTGGAATCTGAACGTGAAGCTCGTCGTCTTCGTTAAAACAGCAATTCAATCTTATTTAAATAAATTCGACACACACACACAAACACTTACATACACACACAATTACATATTTGACAGCAGCAATATATATATATATATATATACATGCCTGCATTGGCCTTGGATGTTTTATTTGGAATGGTTTGGAAATATACAAGGATTTTAAGAGAAGGAAAGCAAAAGATGGACTTTTATGAGCATTACGTGACTAAGTACACATGTTGATCTATCTTCAAAAAAGTCGTTTCACAAATCCTCTCTTTTATTTACTAAGGACGGCAATGAGGTTCCACATTTGAAATAGTGACAAAAATGAATAGTTTTTAACGTGGCAGTATCAGTCGAAAGAAGATACAGATTCAGTGTTTAAAAATTTTTGTGAGAGGCCTTATGTTATTCGTTATTGTGTCGTTCGCAAAGAAGTTGTTCTTGAAAAAGAAATGATTGGGGAAAGGACTCTAAAAGCAGATAATGAATTTCTTGTCAAGAAGCATCAATAAGCCAAATTTATTGACTGATCTATAAACTGTAAACAAAGCAGTGAAGAAGAGGCCAGCGCTTTAATCATCTATAATATTTGAATAAAATGCTATTGATCTATTCTTAACAAAAAAAAAAAAAAAAAAAAAAAAAAAAAAAAAAAAAAAAATATCGAAGCAAAGGATTACCTAATATTCATTCTTTTTATAACGCACACAGTTGTTTTTGAAAGACTAATACGAAAACAATCAAGGAAAAGCCTTCCTGTTCATTACTTTTTTCTAATACTAAACATATTTCGCGTTTGCCACATGGTAAAATCTACCTTGATTAGTTCATATACACTCAATCAACATTGTACGATATTTAACGCCATGGTTGCAAACTCTTTAGGGTTTTTGTCAAAAAGGAAACATGATAAGTTTTTCACTAATATTGGCAAGTAAATTATGTGGACAAGCCAAACCAAACAGTTTAAAGCTAGTACCAAATTTAGTTTAATAATCGTATCCGTTTACTATTTTACTTGTGTTCTCTATCAAATCATGGGCTACTAACAATTGTGCTTACAGTTTGAGAGCATAGTCGACTTTTGCACTCCAATCCGAGAACGTTGTATTTGTAACCCAAATTGATTACAAGTAACAAAGACTAAAACAATACTAAATGCGATGTGCCTTAGTATATGTCTCAATTAGATATGTGTAAGTTGTTTCTTTAAAGCGGTACATCTTTAAAGCACATGCTTTTTTCATCCAAAAGTACTAGCGTCTATTATATTGGTGCATGTGTTATGGTGAAGCGCATGAATTTATTTGGGTTTCACCACAGTGATCATAATGAAAGAATCCCTGGGCAGAAGGAGGGGACTTAATCCACACGTTCAATTTGTTTCAAGAATAATCGCACTGGTCCTCTTTCTTTTTCGGCTTACTTGTTTTAGGTATCGCATGGTCAATATACATAATTTCATTTGCCATTGCATAACATACAAAGGAAAAGTGCGTCATATGAGTCAATAAACATTGTTCTGGAGCACTATTTTTTCGATTCTTTGTGATATATGCACTTTGTTTACATTTGCGTCATACAACGTACTCTAAGCCAAAAATTTTACTTTTTTTTTTTTTTTTGGCAACACAAGGGACCTCGAGAAAAATATAGTTATTTTGCCTATTTGGAAAGTAATACGACCGATTGCCATACATGCGATCGATGTGTCATTGGCTGATAAGATGAAAAAATTGTACACGTTTCCCGTCGATTGCAGCTACATTGGATAAGGTTTGCATGATATTTTGGTGACAAAAAAAAAAAAAAAAAATAATGCACCATGTTATCCGTCTGTTGAAATCTAGAGCAGTAGGAAGAAGAAAAAGACTGATATTAGACAATACATCTTACACTGAAACGCTGATAAACATAATGATGCTTTGAAATTCCTTTCCATATGTAACGATGCATGAAAAGCATAGTGAAACTAACTCAAACTAGGATTTGTTACCCACAGCTTACTAACAAACATTTGACGCTAAAGTTAACACGCATACAGAATTAAGAATACGTAGATGTTTGCACAAAAAAAAAAAAAAAAAAACACCCACAACAAGTATGTCCCATAGATGCTTAATGCGTAAACCATATTCTTATACTGTCTTGTAGTATTAAAATGACTTATTTATGAAAAGTATATTGAGCTTTTGCCGTTAGTAGTGAAAAATAATTACAGTTTGTGAATCATAAACAACTTTTTCGAGACGAGTCTGTGGGAATCAAACTTTCTTTTTTTTTTTTTTTTGGATAGAAGAAAAATAAGATTTACGGATGAATGGCTAAAATTAGTGAACATAATATCGTGGGTATCCGACTCCCCAAGCAAGCTTTGTTTAACAAAAGTACTAGTTACTCCGAGAAAAAAAAAAAAAAAAAAAAAAAAAAAAAAAAAAAAAAGTAAAAAGTGGGATACCTTTTCATTATCAAACATCAACTAACAATGTTCAAGTCTACCATCTTCTCTATCCTCGCTCTCGCTGTTGCCGGTATTGTCTGTGACCCTGTCAATGTCAAGAAGCTCCAATGTGATGGTGATACCTACAAGTGTACTGCTGATCTTGACTTTGGAGATGGTCGCTGGGTAGCCCAATGGAGTGTTAATGTATTCCACCAAAACTTCAGACAAGAAGACCAAATCGCATGGAACAACTAAATATTGGACTGTAATTCTCAATAATGGCTCTCTGGTAATGTCATCCCGAGCTATTATTTATCTTGTAAAATAAATTGGATTGCTTTGTTTCAAGAAAAAAAAAAAAAAAAAAGACGTTTTCGCTTTTTTATTAGTATTTTAAATGAGAAGATAGATTCAACCCATTCTCGACGTTCAGAGGAACATCGGGTTTTGAGCGGTGAGAATTGGCTGAAAAGCTGTTTTCAATAAAGTTTGTCATCCGATTTTGAAAAAAAAAAAAAAAAAAGTAAGAATAGTTTTATACAGAAGAGAAGAGGTTATTTTGAACACGTTGAGTATCAAAATAATAAAAATACCTTCATATTATTGCGAGTGATGTGATACGCGTTATTAAGATTCAATAGATGGTGTGTATCACATAAGTTTGTACAAAATTATAATTTTTTTTTTTTTGGTATTTTACTTTTCTTCTTCTTTCTATTGCTTTGTTAATAAGGATGGAAAGCATTGTTCGACTTTTTAAGAAAAACCCTTACTCGGGACTATCGACTCTAATGATAAAAAACTTATTTTTATTACCTTCATCACTTTCAAAGCCCATCGCTGACACACTTACTCAACCTTTGAGTGAGCAGAAGCCATATATTCGTAAATTCGATAATGATCATTGGAAAGGCGCTCTTATTATGCCCGAGATTGAAAAATGTGATGATGAATCAGCGATCAGACGCTTAATCAATGCCGATATTATTATCTTTGAAGTTCATGGTAGGCAATCTTGATTCATATTCTCTTATCCCTATTGCTTTTTTTTTTAGGTGGTGGATTTATACTAGGACACAGTACCATGTTTATGGATTCTTTCATTAGTTGGATTGATCTTTTCAAAGAAAAACATGATTTAAACGTGTGTGTGATGTCGATTGATTACAGTAAAATTTTAAAGCTTTCTTTCTTTCTTGATCTCTAAACTGCTTATAGGATTAGCGCCAACATACAAATATCCCATCGCAAGCGATGATTGTATTGCGGCTTACAACTATCTCACCCAAGACCTCGGTGTTTCCCCATCCAAGATTGTTTGCTCTGGTGATTCTGCAGGTGGCAATCTGTTGCTGGAAGTCTTTATCAAGACCTACGCTCCAGGTATCATGTCCGATCTTGATGCACCTCGAACCAATTTCGGACTTCCCCTGCCAGCCGGCGTCTTGTTTTCTTCACCCTTTATATCTGGAGAGACGAAAAGTGAATCATGGGAAAAATATGGAAATGTAGATGTGGCAACCCCTTCAGCTATCCATAACATTGCTAGAGATTACTACGGTCAACCCATATTTGATCTCGAGTCTCTGCCAATATCTTTGTTCCCGAGACTAAGCAAGGCATTTGACAGGTTCTTGCCCAAGAAGACTATGGTTGTCTATGGTGATGCAGAGTGTTTACGTGATAGTATCGTTGATATCTTTGAAAAGATGAAACAGGATGGTACAGTGGACGTGACGTTTGTTGTTGAGAATTTGGCGCACGACTGGTTAATGTTCCAGGAAATTGTCAGTCCAGAAGACAAGCATCTTATCCAAAAGTGTAATGAACTCTTTGTAGAGTTCTCTGTAAAGGCAGTCAAGGAGGCTAAAGCATATTTATCACTTTAAACAACGTATTTAAATCTAAAACTTTTTATTATATAACAATTTGCAAAGATCAAAATAAGAGTAAAAATTGATTTTATTTCAAGCCTTTTTTTTTTTTTTTTTTTTTTTTTTTTTCAACGATGTGAATAGTATTCAATGTTTTTTTTAACAGAATCCAGGAACTTTATCAGTTCTCGAACACTAATCCTTTGACCCGGTGTCATTAGAAGCACAGCAACACGTCTTGCATCCACCCAAAGAACATGTTTTCCATCTCCACTCTTACTTCTTCTAGCTATCACAAAACCTATTTAACATTTATCATTACAAGAAGGAGGAGTGTCAGACCAATAACAGAATCTTCGAGTTAATCAATAGCAACTGTAGATTGTTCGGGATCATGGAGATTATTGCAAGAGATAGACAAAATCATAGGGCATAGTACAAATTCTTTCATTTTTATACAAAAAAAATAGCAGTTTAGTCTTGTCGACTATTTGGAATTTATTTCGAGACGCGTCAAGTGCTCCAATAAAGTCTTATATATCATGGAAAAAGCATGATCATACCGATATGGTTTTGGCGGAATTTGCTTCTAAGGGAGTAGAAGCTTATATTGGGTCGACAGACATCAAGCAAGAGGATTTGCTTTTTGTAAAATTGACTGTTTTAGCCCAGGGATTTGATAGGTTTCTACCAAAACATGTATTGGCCGTGTGTAGTTAACAATAATTCTTTTATGACGGGATTGTAGAGTACTTTACGAGAGTGAAAAAATGATGGAAAGGTGGGCACGACACTGGTGGAAGAAGACTTATCACATGATCAGTTAGCGTTACAGCAGATTGTTGGTAAAGAAGATTTACATCCTATCCAGAAATGTGATGAACTCTTTGTGGATATAGCCACGCAAGCAGTAAGAGAAGCTAACGCGCCTTGTTAATTATTTGACCTAGGATTATAATCAAAAAATGTAAAATGATCTAATTTATACAAAATAATATTTTCATTCAATTTAAAGAGCATGATCATATGATTTTACTCTTCTCTTTGTGTAATCCAAAAAAGAAAGTCTCGAATTATCCGCAGTCATACAGACTTATTCAGCCAAATGAAAAAAAAAAAAAAAAAAAAAAAAAAAAAAAAAAAAAAAAAGAAGAAGAGAAAAGAGAAGAGAAAAGAAAAAAAAAAAAAAAAGAAGAAAAAGAAACACCTGTCTCACTTCCCCTTTCAAAAACCATTCCCCCATGTAAAAATTTGCTTCAAGACGCGTTAAAATTAATAGAAATTTCTCTCCTTCTTTGGAAAAGAATCTGGTCATCAAAATATGCTTTGTAACCAATGAACAAGAACTGCGTCTTTTTCATCTCTTCACTGCTTTTTTTGGTGCACGAGCATACACCAATTCATCTCCGCTTTATTAAAAAAGAGAAGCTTGGGTTATCATTGGCCCTATATGGATTACATGACGTATCCCAAAGAATAAGAAACCCCAAACCACTAAGCATGAATTCTTCTTTTCTTTATTGAACACTTTTTTTTTTTATATATCTCGGTACGTGTTTTTCTCTCTTTCTTGGCAGCACAACTAATAAAAATGCCTTAGAATAATGTCTGAAGCCGCTACTACTTCCACAAACACCACTCCTGCCCCTACTACTCCTACTACTACTCCTGAACAAACTTTACATAAAGTACGTTGCTAGGTTTTTTTTTTTTAAAAAAAAAAATTCTGACATCTCGTAGGTTTTCGTTGCCAATTTAAATTTCAAAACAACCAACGAAGGCTTAGAAACTTTTCTTCAAGATGCTGGCAAAGTGTAAGTTCTATAAAAAAAAAAAAAAAAAAAAAAAAAAAAAAAAGAGAGATTTTGTGTTGACATTGTACAAATAGTGTAGAAGCCACTGTAATTAAGCATGGCAGAAGAGCCATGGGCTATGGCTTTGGTGCTTTTAGTACTTTGGAAGAAGCTCAAAAGGCAGCACAAGACTTAAATAACAAGACTTTGGATGGTCGAGAGATTCGTATCCAAGTAGCTCATCCTCAAGTGAAAAAGAACAAGAGAAAGCGCGCCTCTAAAAAGGCTCGTAAGAATGTAAGTTTTCTCTTAAACCATTTTGATTTCTAATCACCAATGTGTTGTAGGCTGAGAATAGCTCTGATGATGGAAAGTCCGAGAAGTCTGAAAAGCCTGAAAAGGCTGAAAAGGCTGAAAAATCCATTGCAAACAAGGATGCATCTGTACCCACTCATTCTGCATTTGTCGCCAACCTTCCATTCAAGGTAAACGTGACTCAACTCAAAGAGCTCTTCAAGGAGTACAAGGTAACCTTTGCTATGGTTGCTAGACAAAAAACGTAAGAAAAAAAAAGAAAAAGAAGATGGAAGCTGACTTTTTTTTTTAGAAAGCAACCAGGTAGAAGAGGACGTTCCAAAGGTTATGGTTTTGTAGAATTGGAATCTGCCGAAGAACTCGAAAGAGTATTAAAGGAATTCGGTACAGTAGAATTAGACGGTCGTACTATTCACGTTAGAGCCGCTGTTTCTGAAAAGAAGCGGTCCGTAAAGGACTCCGCTGAAGAAAAGACAGACGATGAAGAAAAGCCCAAAAAATCCAAGAGATCCAAGAGACGTAGCAACAAGAAGAAGCAAAAGGAAGCTTTAGATGCAGTTAAGGAAGCCGAGGAAGGAGTCAAAGAAGTAAAGAAAGAAGATGGCGTTAAAGCTGCTAAGGAAGCTGCTGAAGGTGTCAAGGAAGTAAAGAAAGAAGATGGTGTCAAGGCAGCCAAGGAAGCTGCTGAAGGTGTCAAGGAAGTAAAGAAAGAAGATGGTGTCAAGGCAGCCAAGGAAGCTGCTGAGGGTGTCAAGGAAGTAAAGAAAGAAGATGGTGTCAAGGCAGCCAAGGAAGCTGCTGAAGGTGTCAAGGAAGTAAAGAAAGAAGATGGCGTTAAAGCTGCTAAGGGAGCCGACAAAGAAGTCAAAAAAGAAGAAGTTGTTAAGAAAGCTCAAGAACCCGCAGAAGGTGTTAAAGAAGTGAAGAAAGAAGAAGCTAAAGAAGCAAAGAAAGAAGAACCTAAGGAAGTGAAGAAGGAAGCGCCCAAGGAAGTTGTCAAGGACAAGAAATAAAGTGTATAAAATCAATAGATAAACTTGTTATATAATAAAGTGTACATCATCTACCTGTAAAGTAGTTTTTGTTTTTTCTCTCATAAAATATTTAAGCTATAGTTGGGTGGTATCTGGATTTCATTTTATTGTGCAAAGAAATGTTTAGAGTAGAAAGTTGGATTCAGACTGGGCATGACTTGACAATTGCATTGTGGGGCTTTTTGGTTTTTCCAAGAGAGCTTTATGAGGCGCAGGAAGCCAAAAGGACATATATTTGGCTATCCAAAGGGAGACATTAAGAGGTAGAAGAACGAGACTGATAAGGACGCCATGTGCTTGCTGACGTTGGTCTTGCTCAATGCGATAACAAATGTATTGATCAAAATCCTTCAACTTTTGTTCAATAGTTGTAAAGTGCTGCTGAGACCAACATCGAAGCGAGCCGTCTCTTTTCTCAAAACGATGAATTGCCTTGACGAGATGCTGAAGGGTTGGATTGATATCGTCTGTGATCTAACAAAATAAGTTATTGTTTGTAAAACAAACACTTTCTTTACTTGGCCGAGATCCTTTTTAGTGACATAAGCTCTCTTGAGACTGTTTAGTTCCTTTTCGAGCGAATTCAGTCGATTTTGAAGGGCAAGGGCTTCCCGTTGATCAAAGCTGGCTTCGTTTTGAAGGTAGATTGTGCGTTCTTGAAGTAAGAGGATGACTTGAGATAGAGGCTTAATGGAAGCTGCAATAATAAAGATAGTGATGTTGAATGCGCTAATGTATTTGTCCACATTACTAAGCAAGTAACGACTGTATTGTAAAGTGTAACCTGCAATCAAGGGGGAAAGTACTATCCAGATTAGACCAGCCAATTCATGACGGCGAAGTTCGGCATGGATCGTTTGTTGTTTTTCATTTTCGACTTTCATTCGATATAAATAAGCTGCGTCATTTATCTTTGGTCCTGCCTTCAATTCTGTATTCACAGACGAGTGTTGGTGAATCAGTCGACGACTTCTAGCGCCTTCATAATAAGCCCAAGGAACTTGGACATAAGTCATAGTTAACTAGAGTAGTTTTACCTGTCATCCATTTATAAACGTAAAATAAAATCAGTAAAACCATGATTAAATCATTCCATATTTCTGAGCTGCCAGCAAAGAAGGCACCCAATGTAGGAACACCAGCCAATAAGATGGGCCAAGAAATTGCAGGAGAGAAAGAGTGGCGGGTTCTGCGATATTTATCTTCCATGACGTTTGAGGGAGGGAAAGGAAAGGAAAAGAAAAGAAAAATTATTTGTGTTATCAGTAAAGCAAAAAAAAAAAAAAGTCCAAAAAGTTGCACAAGAAAGTGAACAACAGTTTAATTTAAACATAAAAAGAGTTCTCACGTGAAAATACAAAACTGATCTTGGCAATACTTTCAAGACAAAGAATACCGTTCGGAGATTTTTTTTTGCTGGGAGTAACCAAGGCAACACAAAAGAACGTGTCTGGGCTTCCCTCCTCATTTGGCAGGTTTCCACATCCTTTTTTTAAATTTTTTTTTTTTCTTCTCCCTTTTTTTTTCTTTTTTTTTAACATCATTTTTTTTTTCTTATTTTGAGATATGCCAACGTTTACATCAACAATATCACGAATGAAGTCAGTTAAACTATCGTTTAAAAAAGCATCTAAAGAAGAAAAGAGCTCAACAGAAGACACAGCCCCTGAATATTTACCAACGACAACCAGCGTTTTACCCGTCTCAAGCAAGAGCTTTTCTGATGCTTTGGTTGTTATCTCAAAAGAAACACAAAATACGCAGTTTGACGATATATTCGATTCCTTCTTTTTCAACGATAAGCGATGTCAGCACCGAGCGCTATTTATGGCCGCACGCCTAAAACAGTCATTACCAAAGTCACCGGACCCATTTTGGCGACTGGTCACCCATCGTCTGTACACACTCAACTATATTCTCTTTGTCTTACCTTCTGATTCGACTAGCCGCCGTCAATTTTTATTAAAAGTCGAGACCCAACCTCCGGGTGCAATGGAAGCCACGTTTGCGATACGTTATGCACTCGAACACCGAAAATTGAAACGTCGCAAGACATTGTTGGAAGATGCTTTTGAGCTTGAAAAAAGAAACGGCGGTCCTGGGGCTGGTTTACCTGACCCTACACTCGAACAAGAAAAGTTGGTGGACCGAGCAGCTGGGATCCTTCATCAATGTTTAGAAAGTGAGTCCAAGTTGGGACATGCGGAAAAGGATGCCATGTATATCTTTCACAGCCTAAGAGCAGGATTATTAGACACATTTGTTCCTCATATCGAGTTAGATGAAGATAAAGCATTACGTCACAGACTAAGAAGAGCAGTTGATGAAAACAGAAAGCCGGCTTATCAAAACCCATTTGAAGACGAAGATTGTATAGTAACGGAAGAGGACGAATCGTCAGTAGAGGAGGTAAAGAGAGAAATCGATAGTGGATTTTATGACGGCTGGGTTCCTACCAATATGTAAATTCCCTGTAAACAGAATGTAAATTTTTTTGGATGATTAAAGTATGATGTAAAAATACACATTTTATTTGTTCATACTGCGCTGAGAAGAGACATTTAAAAGTCTTGTCGATCGGGTGGATGATCTACATTAAATATACTACAAGCTATAATAGCATTCTGTATATATTCATTATCTTCTGTCGCCTTCATTGCTTCTTCAACTGTAAACCATTGCCTTTCTCGTTTATTACGCTCCGGGTACTTTTTTTTCACTTTCTCTACTTCAAGTTCATAGATCCAATGTTGCGCTTTGATTCCCTTTTTTTTACTGCGCTCAGCAAATACACCTAAATGACTAATGATGCGCCCCTTAATACCAGCTTCCTCCCACGTTTCACGTAATGCTGCATGTTCTTGTGTCTCATCTTGCTCCCATCCTCCTTTAGGCTAAAGGATTAAATGAATGAAATTACTTAACCATACTTACAATAACCCAAGACCCAAGTTTTTTTCGTGAGGAAATCAATAATATCTTTTGTTCAATCGGATCCACAGGAAGACAGCCAGCTACTTGTCTTATATTATAAATATCCTTCACATCTTGTCCATGACCGTGTCTAGCCTTATTCTTTTTATATTCAATCTCTGTCGTTGCTTCAAATGCCATTGTTGAACAATAAAAAAAAAACTAAAAATACATCAAAAAAACTTTTTCTTTTTTTAGGCATTATCTGATGTTGAAAAGATACCCAATCAAAGCAACTTGATTTCTATTTTGTATCCCACTTTCCTGTTTTCGTTGTGTTTGTTTGATGAATGGTTCGAAACTATCATATGGTATTATATATAGCTCATTTGGTAGTAAAAAAAATTCATCGAAAAGCATGTTGATTACTGAAACAGGATCCCATGTGGAATATAATCAAGCAGATATGCAAACTTTGAAAATAAAAGTTTTTCAAATATAGAAGCATTCCTTTATATTGGTTTACAAGTATTCAGTAAAGTGGCTAATTCTTATAAGGAGACTTTTGAGGCCGTTGTTTAACAGACAGGCAGGTGGCGGCGACCTTGAAGTGTGAATAAGAAAATGAAGTTTTTGTGGGGTTCGCATAATAAAACACTATGAAATGCAAACACATTCATTGTGTGTATCCAGGAATCTCAAAGTACATATTTCAAGTATGAAGGGCTTCTGTTTAAACAGTAATCCGTGATAATGGTTTTCAAGAATACGTATTCTTTATTCGTCAACTACTCCTGAATAAAATCTTCTGCTTTTTAAAAAAAGAATTATGCATCAAATGTATACTTTTTCAATCAAGCAGTCTACTTGCCCCCCTAAATTCACGATGACAGTTAAGTATAAATAAACAGGACAATTCTCCTTATGTGAGAAACCCTTTTTTTTTTCACTCATGTTGGCAGATGAGGAAAACCGAAATCAGCTCAATTGCAAAAATTCTCGCTGGAATACCAAAGGTTTTTTTTTTAAGCTATGAACTCAGTTATATTCATTGTTTTCAATAGAATTTTACATCTATTATGCCTGCTTCTTTGCCGTAATACCTTACATGCTCAAAGTGACTTACGATTTAAGTCAAAGTAAGAACAGCATTTTTTTTTAACAATGACTCATTTAACTCTAGGTCAACATCCGAATTACCCACTCTACGCACCACTTTTATCAGAAGGTTGGATCTTAGGTCGACCTGTAGATAATAGTGATCTTCAATACTCACATTTTAGAAACAACATACCCCAACTGATTGCACTTGCAGCTATTCACTTGTTCCTAAGTCATCTCAACCGTCATTATATTCGCTTTCCATCCCTAAAATTTTCTTTTATGCTCTCCTTTATCTGCATCATATTTTTGTATGGATCAAATACTCTCAAAATTCTAATCATCGTCACAACCAACTTTATTATCGGACGCATCAGCCAAGGATCAATAACGAATCCCATTTTTACCTGGATTTTTAATCTATGCATTTTGTTTCTCAACGAATATTACAACGGATACCAATTCGAGTCAATCTTTGGATCCTCTTTTGCCTGGTTAGACCAATTAGAAGGTATTCAATCCAGATGGCACGTTTTATTTAATTTTACCATCTTACGGCTAATATCGTTCAACATGGACTACTATTGGTCATTTCAACGCGAAAAGGAATACGTTCTTGACATCCTCACAGATAAAGACCGCATTCAAGTCCCGGGTGATCCCAGAACAGACTATGGCTACCTGAACTTCTTGGCCTATGTTTTCTACATACCTCTGTTGCTCTGTGGTCCGATTGTGACCTATAATGACTTTCTATCACAGGCAAGTAAAAAAAAAAAAAAAAAAAAAAAAAAAAAAAAAAAAACATACAAGTATCATAAAGGAAAAGATTGACCTGTCATTAATCAACAACCGCCCAGAAGCCAAATAAAAATTTTCAGTCAACTTATGATAAATTTATTTTCGATCTTGAATTTTTAAAGATCTAGCAATACCAAAAGAATTAAAAATATTTAGTAATTGTGATTTGACAATAACCAATTTTTGCAGTTAATGAAATAAAATTTTAACGAGAATTAATGAGTAGTATACTTTCCTACGAATAAATATCATAAGATAACATTCCAAAATGGTATAACACGACATTATGTCTCCGACAAATAATTCCCCCTTTTTTTTTTTTTTTTTTTTTTTTTTTTTTTTTTTTTTTTTTTTTCTTTCTCGGAGTGACTAGTACTTTTGTTAAACAAAGCTTACGCTTGTCATCTATCTTACGTCTCGAACCACGTAAACAAAAAAACAAAAAAACAAAAAAAAAAAGGAATTACTAATTTTGAAAGTACATCCGTAAAAACTTAATTTTTATTTTCCCAAGATGGTCGGTCCCTTTTCCCCGCGAACTAGCCTTGAAACACCGAAGTAAGATTATAAACAAGAGAATGATTATAGATGCTCTAAACTTTTGTATCTTTCAGTAGAAAAAAAAAAAGAAAAAGAAAAAAAGGTATCTCTCAAGCTAAGGTAACGAGGGTTATTTTTTTTTTTTTTTTTTTTTTTTTTTTTTTTTTTTTTTTTTTTTTTTTTTTGTAAAGCATTTCGATACACGCGTTGGTTCTTTATGGGGGGGTTTACATGTATTTCTTGTTGAAACACGCGCATCTCCTGTTTTCCTCAAGCTAACTTTAGCGTCAAACCTTGAACCTTTAGACTTGGTTTGAATAGGTGCCACTATGCAACATTACATTCTCAAAGTCCATAATAAAGCCAAGTATTATAGCTTAAATGGGATGTAAATATGTTCATTCGCTTCTTTTCTTTACTGCCAGTAAATCTTACTATCCAAACAACCATAAATGTACCATATTGTTGCTGCATGATATTTGTATTGTTTCACCAAAACATTATGCAAACTGTGTTCAAAGCGCTACACTTGTAACTTTAAGGGAATTATCTTCATCTTATCAACAAATGACCTTTGTATTAAATCTCACGTAGGGCAATCGTTTGTTTCACGAAAAAAAAAAAAAAAAAGCCTTTACCTTACACTTGTGTTGCAAAAACATGTTAGAAAAAGTAAATTGTTGGACTACATTTTTGTGTATAGTAGGCCAACATCTTTTAAGTTGAACCCGAGAAATTTTTTCTCTAAAACCCAAGAAAGTTGTACATCGCCGATGTAAATAAAGTAACATACAAAAAAAAAATCTCAATGTTTTTATTGTTCGACATATGACGCATTATTCCTTTTTAATATATCATGCCTGATGCAGCGACAAATAGCATTTTGAGTAAAGACCATGTGTTACAAAGTCTGAGCAACGCAAAGCCCAAAGAGGGAAAATTTCGAAGTCACTATTTTCCTATTTGGAATTGAATAGGGGGAAGGGGAGGGGAAGAGGCAGTAGGGAAGCTTTTTTTTTTT
>JNDS01005442.1:0-10800 GCA_000697035.1 Rhizopus stolonifer B9770
TTTAGGCAGACAGACAGCTACTTAAACGATGACTTAAAATTAGGTACTCAAATATTTCTTTTTTTTTATGTTTCTCTAACAGCTCCTTGTATACATTATAGTCATGCTTATTACTTTCATTGCTTTGGTTTTTTATCTTTGTTGGTCGCTGAAACGAATAATGAAGTTGTCAATGTCTTTTAGGTCTTTCTATTCTTTTTTTTTTTTTTTTTTTTGACTCTTAGTTCTTCCATGCTACCAATGGCCTACACAATGCTTCTGCTCTATACCAAACTACTGTCGATGCTCATATGATGGGTCTTTTTTTTAATAAAAATTTATTTTTTATTCCAAAAGCTATTTTTTGATTTCGTATAAAAAAAAACAGTGGCAATGATCAGACAATGTCGGTGGATACACTAATTAAATCAGTGGATATTCTAATTAAGTCAGTGGATATTCTAATAAAATCAGTGGATATTCTAATAAAATCAGTGGATATTCTGATAAAGTCAGTGGTTATTCTGATAAAGTCAGTGGATATTCTGATAAAGTCAGTGGATATTCTGATAAAGTCAGTAGAAACACTGATTAAGTTAGTGGTTTTGACTGTTTAATTTTATAACCACTGTTTTTATCAATTACAGTTACTTGTCACGTTATTTAGTATGTAAATTTTATTGGGTAATGTAGCTGGTGGCAAAACACTGATGTCTAGGTCCAGCTAATGTTTTTATCGGTAGCAAACCACTAAAGTCGGCGCTAAATTGCCCTTTTCCACTGACTTGCTATGCGGGTAATGGTCAGTGGTTTGACCACAGTTTTCAGTATTTTGCTGCAGATTTGCTCGCCATAGTGGCTGTTATTCCTAATATGCATATGCATTTACATTTGTTGGAAGCGATCTGGGACTTTGGTTCAATATATTCTTTTTAAATGTATGCATTCGAAAGACTGAATGGTGATATAAAAAAAATGACGGTGAATTACAAGCTTTCCTTTGAAGATACCAACATGCGAAAATTCCTTCAGACAGTGCACTACAGTGACTATATTCAAAACCTACCCGAAAACATCAAGTGCAACACGTTGACGATGAAAATGTTTGAATGTATTGCGCCAACTTATATCGATCCTCTTGCTGATTCGGGTGTTTCTACATCTCTTTTTGATTTCAACACCTTCGTGAATGCCCCTTACAGCAATGATCTTTGTGGTATTATTGGTTATTCGAGTTGTTTAAAATAAAATGTGAAAGTTGGACTGAAAGTCGATGAGTCTCTTGAACCTCTTTTATTGAGTGAGAACGAGAGAGAGAGCCCACTTATTGCAAATTACGTCTCGATAATAAGTTTGAGAAATTTAGATAGCGATAGTAGTACAAGGTACATTAGAAGAACAGTTGTTATTCCATATATGGCACGAAGTGCTATATATATTGCCAAGGAAAATTGTAGGACGCGAGTTATCTCACACGATATAAGAGTGTTTATGAAGTAAATACGACAATCTTGTTACTGGTTCAGAAGTCCTGCCTCCAAACACCATATTTTCAAGAAAAAGCAAGTATGTAACAGTGGGAGATGAATACAAAGCCCTCTTGTCTTTTTACAATGAAGTATATGGTAGCCGCGTGTTCAGTAGTGCTTCTGATTTTAGCAATTTCAAGTTTGGTTCAACTATTGTGGTACCAGAAGTCACCCGTTTTGCAACCATCAAATTTCTTGGTCAAATGTACACTTCTACAATGTCCCGCACCACCCATGGCAGCTATATAGAGATCTTTATCGAGCTACCAACACCCAACAAAGAAACAAGAATGAAGGCCGGCGAGGTGCAATACTTTTTCAGTCACCACCTCCAAAACGAATCAAGATTTGTGGCGGATGGAGGGCTATATACCCCAAGACTTTATACAGAGCATGTATTTGCCTTCTTCCGGTGGTTCAAGTCTTCAAAGCACTTGTTCAAAGGGTTTGAAAACCTTGGTGCTGCTTATTATCATGACTCTTTTACGCCAATGTCCTCTGATTGTATTCTTCCAATATCCAAGATCTACTCATGTGCTGCTATGAAGAAAGGCTATCCTGATAATCATATTGTTTTTGTACCTATGCCAAGAAAGATAGTTGGATTATAAAGTAATAGAAGAAAAAAAAAAAAAAAAAAAAAAAAAAAAAAAAAAAAAAAAAAAAAAAAAAAAAAAAGAAAAAAAAATAGAACGAAAATATAAAAAAAAATTATAAACATCTTTTAAAATATGTATTAATAAATAGAAATTAATAAATTGAAACTACAAAATAAAAACCATTATATTTACCTTCGAGAAGAAAAACAAAAATTGTTCTTTTTATTATTATCGGCCATTTAATGCCAAGTTGCGGAGACGGATATGTAGCACATATTATAATTGGACAAACACAATGTCAATTGCTTTTCTTTTTGTCGTAAGAGGCGCGATATTGGTTTTTTTTTCAATTTTTTATTCTTTTTTATACATTTTTAATCTTCGGAATTATAACAATAATAATAGTGATAATAGTAAAAAAAAAAAAAAAACTTGACTAATTGCTCCTACGTTTGAGCTACTGTCTAACGAGAATAGAATGGTTTATAGTTATTAAAAGCCCAAGCAAGATTTCTTTCTGTCACACCATTTTTTTCAACAAAAGGAGGAACAGGAGCCCGATATAATATTCTATATATCCTGTAGCCACTATGAGGACCAGACTGAATACCGGCAATGTCTTCCTGATAGCGAGGTAATTTTTTGTCCAATGTGTCGATAAATGGCTGGAACTAATCAAAATTAGTTATTAAATATACTAGAAATAGAGTGTGCAATCTTACCAGCTTTGACCTATAACTAGGCACGAAAACACTAATACCCTCAACTGGACGTCTGATAACTGCCGCATAGACAGTATTTTCGTCCACCTCCCCATCTGGGCTTAAATGACAGCATTCTGCACTTGCTGCGGCATAAGTTTCTGGACTGTAGTAGTCCTCTTTTTCAGAAGAATACCTATCATCAATGAAGTGTTCAGCAAAAGGAAACAGGCTCATTTCAGTAGATCCTTTAAGCAATTCATAAATACTTTTGCGACCTCTGATTTTCTAAAAAAAAGGTAATGAGTTAAAAAGAAAAAGAATATTAACCATGTCACCTACATCACGTCTACGAGTAGCCGTAGTTCGGGCTCTTTTCTCGATGGTATTGGCTGTCACATCGATACCACGCTTAGCCGCCTTTCTTACACTTGCGCGTATGTTGTAGAATTGACCGTTAAGAAAGGCGGCCAGGTCCCGAGAGTCCGTTTGGCCGAATTCTACATGACTCAACACATATCTTTCGAACCCTTCCATCACCCGGGCATTTCTCCTTGAGCCAAGCGTCTGTTCAACATCGTACTGATTAGCCTCGGGCAAGCTCTTGTTTAAACGACGAATAGCATCCTATTTTAAAGCTAAGTTAATCTAAAGAGAAATAAAAACATATGTCATATTTTATTCCATCGTAGGCTTGGTGAGACTCTTACGAGGCTCTTGAAGCTTCTTCTTCAGCTCATTATTTTCTTGCTCAAGTTCAGCTACGCGTTGACGAACGTCATAGAGCTCTTTTTCTTGCTCTCGATTCAACTTTGTTAAATCGTCCACCTTTTCGGTAAGATGGAAATAAATATCCGCCGTGAGAGGGGCGCTGTTTTCTCTCGACTGTTGATTTTTTCCCCTAATTGTGCTTTGTACAGGTGTCAATGGAGGGTACACTGCTTGTCGTACAGGGGCCATGAAGTCATTATCTCCCATAAAATCGTATTGAAGAGCGGAATGAAAAACGTCTTCTTCAGCATCAACGTTAATAAAACGCTTAGGGGCGTTAAAAGAAACGGGAGCATAAGGAAGCTTCCTTTTGGGAGGCATGTTAAAATAATAATTTAGGAGGGAAAATGATTCATTACTGTTTTTCATGATCGTTTAAATATTGCTCGATTTAACAGTTCTCTGATTTTTATTCACTATTTTTTTTTGTCTTTTTTTTTTTTTAATTTCGCGTTTTTCTTTATTGTCCTTTTTTTTTTAAATTCGTTTTTTAAGATCAATTTTTTAAATATTTTTTTTTTATTTTTATCATCTTCTTTTTTCTTCGCGTTTTCTTTTATAAAAAGTTTCATGGTAAAAAAAAAAGAACAATAAAAAAAAGTTTGACATGTGAAACCCTTAGTAGATAATTAAGAACAATGCTATAGCTGCTCTATCTCTTTAAGGCCTCTATTGACAACTGAGCGTCTTCGATACAAGGTACATTTTTGTCGTATAAAAACTTTTACTGATCTATTTTAAGAACGAAAATTTTTTTAAAATTTTTAATACTAGGTTTCTTAAAGATAAATAGAAAATGTGCTTTATTAGACCGACACTAACACTCGTTTATAGCTGTCTCGTTTTCACTGTCTGCTGTTCCTCATTGTTTGTCGGTACTGCTCATTGCCCTGGTTCCTGATGGTAAGTATTACAAGTCTCGAAAACGTTATTTATTAACTCTTTGTAGGTTTGTTATTCGGGCCAATGATATTTTTCTGGTATTCTATCATCCCCATACTATGCCCACTGTCTTGTATATTATAAGGTAAATAATACAGACGTTTATTTGATATTAACTATACTCTTAAGGCCGTGTCTTGTACTGAATCACTGCTCTGCTACGTTGTAATCCGTCTTTGGTGCTTTAATGTCCTACGGTTTATCGTTTAATCAAATTGCTTATTGCCGTACCCTTTCTGCTATGGTATCTTTTGTTTAGTCCTTTAATTGGTCAAATCGGGCGGTGCTGCTGCGCGTTTATTCAGGCGTACGGTTCCTATTGACGCCAAGCAGGGTATCATGGCTACGCTAGCTGAGTTAAGTGCTGTTTTAACGCGTTTGTTTATTCGTGAATGATTATGGGGCCTGCGGCATATTACGAAAGGCGCCCTGGGCTATTGCCCATGCAAATACCCTTTTTTTCGCCCGTTTTTTTACGCGTTTTATTACTAAAATTGCATTCGTAATACGTCATTATCAAGACCCAAAAAGCCATCTAAATAAATAAAAACCACATTTTAATAATAATCCTAAATATATAAGCCTCTTTTTTCCTATAATTATGAGTCATTCCATTACCTAAAGAAGCCTATTGTAAAAACCTAAAAAAGAACAATAGGTTCTGATTTAAAAGCAGCAGACGTAACACGAGAAAAGGTATATGAAAAAAAAAAGAAATCGTCCTCAGTCAGGAATACTCCATCGGCGCGCCAAATCTGCACCCCTCATTTCACATTGTGAAAACGTGCGGAAATGATGTGAAAAGTGTCTTGCGGACATTGTAAAAAGACCATGAAAAGTCTGTGAAAACAGCTTTTAATGATGATTAAAACTCACTTTTCATAATGTGAAAAATCATATTATGTGCAGTGTCGGGTAACTGAGTCTCGGAGTTTTAAAAAACCCCGGCCGGCACTAATGTTCTATTTAACCAGCTACGTACCAATTGTTGGGTGATTCCACATTGTGTGCTAGTTTGCCAGATACGAACGTGGTTAACGCCTTGCGATCCTACTACCAGCGATTATTCTGTTTAAACGCCGAACCGCCACTTGACAGTAACAATGTACAGCTTGCAAAACGATATTGGTCAAACACTACAGTGTATTCCTCAGTTCTGTATCGCGGCACAAGAATGACAACACGAGCAAATCATTTTGTCTTGTTTGAATCTGGTAGACCAAGAATGTAATTAGCAAAAAACCAAAAAAAAAAAAAAAAAAAAAAAAAAAAAAAAAAAAAAAAAAAAGGCGACTAACCAAATAACTATAGAAACCGACAGGCTTGGTTTGTTGGAGAAGCTTATGCTTACTTCAAACATGAACAAGGTGGGCGCACTTACTTCCTGGCAGCTGTAGATGCGTTCATTTCACATTTTTTGGATGCACATGGTATACCACACGTTGAAAAAGGGATTCGTCGCCGGGTTGCCGTTGTCAATGTTGAAGACATCTTTCAGTCTGTAGCCTTGATAAGATATAACAACTCTGCAAGGCGATTCAAGGTTACTTGGCGTTATGCTGATTATGATGAAAGAATGAATGGAAGAGATGTTGGAGAGCTTCGCCACTTGTAAACTTTTATGGTATGACTCTATGTCTACAATACTTTGTTTCTATCTTTATGTATCTTATTCTATGTCATAATATCTATCACTTATTGTTATCATTTATATTTCTATGCTTTACAAGCTTTTCTTTACCTTTATGCCTGTATCCTTATGACTCTACACTCCTTTTATTTATTCACTCCATTCATGTATAACTCTTTGATTCCTCTGTTCATTCTTTCTTTGTTTATGTATATTTACTCTATCGCTTACTTCTATGGCTCTGCCCATTATTATTTATGTATTTTTTTCTTTTATTTTACCTTTCTTCATTAATTTATACATCTCTTTAATAACTATGACTCCATCTATTATGTAATACAATATTTAACTCAAATAAACACATCTATGATTATAATTATGCGACAATATCACTATTTAGTTTTTTAAAAAAAAAGGAAAAAAAAATTCCTCAAATCGACGTCATACATAGTTTTCTTTTCTTTTCCTAAAGCCCATTCTCTTTTTCTTATTTTTTTTCTTGAAAAAAAAAGGTATACTGCTTTACTTTAAGTTTATCTCTTCGTTTTTTATAGATCCACAAATAGATTCTGAGCCTTCAATAACTAAATTTGATAGGATGTAACAAAGTTGAGGAATGAAACAGAGCCAAGATGCTTCTTTCAAATAGTCTTCTTTCTTCTTACTGTAATCGTTATTCTTGGTGGTAATTTTTTTAAGGAAAACACAACCGAGACTTACTAGCTTATTCATGAAGAACAATGTCAAACAACAAACTGAAAAAAAATACTAAAATACTTCAACAGAGAAGACTAAAAAAATATTGAAGAGGATTAAAAAAAAAATGAATCACTTCTCAAACGCTGTCGAAGAGAACGTAATGTAAAACAGCCCAAGTATTTAGTTTTTGATGAATCAAGTTGAATAAGACTAACAACTACAAAAAGGATCTTATTTGATAGATTATCTGATTAAAGACTCAAAAAAGTGATTAAAAATAGACATTGGATAGAAATAAAAAAGGAGTAGAGTACGAATAGAATGGGAATAGATGCTACACAGGATTCATGAAAAAAAAACTTTACAACTTTTGAGTGTTTTGATACGTATATTCTTCACGCTTACAGAAAATTTGAAAAAAGAAAATCAGTAAGTTTGGAACAAATGAACATATAGTTATAACAGAACCCATTAGAAAATAGATATGTCTGCAGTTCATTGGTATACTGAACTCGTATATGTCGATTTGTGTAGAAAGTATACGAGTAGAACACAAATATTCGACGTACCAAAAAAAAATTGGTGAAACATTTTGAAAGCAGTTACTGGAAAGTATAGACAGGGAGCGATATATTATGATTATGCGAAAAGCGGATTAGTTCAATGACAATATAAGCAATGTTGATAATTATTTGAATTCCAATACTCCAATAAAGGCAAATTTTACGAAAAGATCACTGTTTTTTTCAATGATACAGCAATGGATGACATGAATCACATAAAATCAACTGTGGATTACTGAGGGGGGTTCATTGAGTATAACCACTTATTTGTAAGCGTGCTTCATGTGTGGATGTGGTAAGATGAAAAAAACGAGTGTCAATATGAAAAAAAAAAGTCGGAGCTTCGAAAATAAGTAAGCTTTTAGTAGAACTACTAAATTCAGTAGTCCCATGCGCCGCAGTGTATGGGCAATCCTGTAAGTTCAGTTTTAGTGAGCAATTATTTTGTACGATACTAAACTTTGTAATTGTTAAGACCGAAACATTGTTGCAGTGCCACAGCTATTCTTCTCCATCATCACATTCTCTGGTGTGCCTTTTTTGCAATGGATGAGATGCACCTCATTGCTCGGGGAATTGCAAAATTGGTGTACGATCTTATAAATCCAGCAATCAACACCAAGTTCAGAGGTACCAGCAGCCAGTACACGTTCGCCATTGGTATAACCATCAAAGATATTGGCGACCATATCAAAGAATCGAGAGGAGCAATTCCTCGCATATTTGAAGGTGGTTGGACTGATCACTTTGGTGCATACCGTGCAGTCGACTTGAAAAGACTTCCTTGGTGTTGCTATGCCACTTATTGTTTGTCCCAATTTTGTACGAAGTACTACTGACAAAGCTGTTATGGATCTCGTCAATGGTTGTAATCGCGCCTTGTCCCATGAATTGGATACAAACGATATTCTGAAATTGGAGAGGTACTGATAATCAAAAAAAAAAACAAAAAGCTGCCTAAAGTTATTGGTATTAGTTTGTTCAAACAGTGGCATGCATTCTGCAAAACCGAAGCTGAACGAGGTCGTTTAAATAATCGTGTCTTTACCGTAAACAACCATTACCTCTCGCACATCGGTTACATGATCAGAAAGATGGGGCCACTCCGAGCATTTAGTTGCAGACCTTCGGAAAGAGCCATCAAGGATCTTACAAGCATGATTCATTCGCCAAGCAAGCCAGGGATCAACGCGTCGAACAATCTGCTTAACCAGAGAAATTTGGAGTCCTACGGATTTAATGAATTGATGCGAGAGTATGCCCATGATTCAACCCATGTGGACGAAGCCAATTCATTTCTGCCAAACTCCTCAGGTAATCCAGACGATGCACAGCTCTGGTTTCCTCAGGCTCAGTCTCAAACATTGGGTGATTCCTTTTTTGTTGCTGATTTGGCGGGAGGTAGTGTCATACGCGCTCTAAAATCGTATTATAAGCGATTCAATGGTTCCAATGCTGCAATTGTGTTTGACAGCCTTGAAGTCCAACTTGCTGAGCAATCATGGTACGAAGGCAATGTCTACTCGTCCATCATATACCGACATAAGCACCGTCATAAAACTAGAGCCGATAACTTCGTTCTTTTTGAGTCTGGCAAACCAAATAGATGATTAACAAAAAAAAAAAAAAAAAGAAAATGATTCGCCGGTAATCCTTAGTATTCGAATGTGTTGATTCGTTGGTGAGGTGTACTTTTATTTTTCTCATACACAACAAGGTCAAACGCACTTCCTTGCTTTGGTCAATGTCATGCATGAACACAGGATCAACCATCGTCACATTCCTTCCGTTAAAAAATCCCATGAATATACACATTTTGCTGTCATAAATGTTCAAAGCATTAAGCGGTGTGTCGGCCTTGTGAGGTATTCTAGTGATCAAACCGAATTCAAAGTGACATGGCAATATGCTCGATATGATGAACAAATGGATGGACGATATGTTGGAAGATACAACTATTTGTAATTCAATCAATCTATGCCAACTTTCTTTCATTCTTACTATGTTCGTACGCTCTTTATTCTTTTATGGTCTTTTACTCTTTACGCTTTTTACGCTTCTATGGTCCTTGTTCTTTTATGTTTTTTATGCTTCTACGGTCTTTATGCTTTTTTCAACTATCAATCATTCCTAATCATCACTCCTTTATCAGCTCTATGCTTCATACTTCAACAGTATCCTCTATGATCACTTTTCTATGCAATTACGCTTAAAAAAACACTCCTATCAATTCTTTTACTATGATTTATCGTTATCTTCGTTTTTTTTTTCTTTTTTTCTTTTTTTTTTTTTTGGTACTCATTACTTATATGGTTAAAACCTCTTTTATTTCAACATGTCTTCACTCTTGCAGTCATTTTTAATTCTACATGCCCTTTCAACTTCATGTCAAACAAATAAAATAAAACAATAAGTCTTTTTATGCCAAACACTAGTGCACTTCAAAGAAAAAGAAAAGTTCAAAAAAAAAAAAAATGACAGAAAAAAAAGTAACGTCACGAAAATTTGAAAGGAAAGAGGAAGTACATTTTAATCTTTCTGCAGCATTTCAAGACGGAATGAACAACTACATCTATGACATTGGCAAGATGTCCATACGAAATCCGCATAAGCGCTTTAAGAACATATGGTTCTTACTTTTCGTGTCTTTTAAGTTCTTTTTGGTGTCGCATGTTTAGATGGGAGACTGATTTTACACGTTTGAAAAAAACTACAATCTTCTTAATTGTTAGCTCAACCAAGAAACAACAACAGTAAACTTTTTCCTTTTTTGCACGCGTTTTAGTGTTCCATTGGGCAACACTACTTTAGAAAATATACCATTGTTTTTGTAAAATGTTTTCTTGAAGCGATTGCTTGTTGATACTCTATAATTGTAAAAAAAAAAAAAAAAAAGGAAAAAAAGAAAGAGCTCCATAGAAAAATTGAGTTCGTCTTAAAAAATAAGAAAAAGTCTGAAAATGCGGATTACCAAGTCTGAATTGTAACTCTACTCGTCTAAAATATAAATGAATTAGACTTAAATATATTAAAAAAGTCTCAAATAAAGTAAAACAGTCTCAAATATAGTAAAAAGTCTCAAATAAAACAAGATAGTCTTATATAAAATGAGATAATCTCAAATAAAATGAGACAGTCTAAAATAAATGAGACAGTCTAAAATAAGATGAGATAGTCTTAAATAAAATACAATATTCTCAAATTAGATGAAATAGTCTTAAATAAAATGAGATAGCCTTACAAAAAATGAGATAGACCCAAATAAAATGAAATAATCTGAAAAAAGTAGCTAGTTAGTCTAAAACAATTTATTAGTTGGTCTGAAAAAAGAAAATAATTAGTCCTAAAACGCCTTGGCGCGTGTAAAACAAAAACTTTGTAAGCAAC
>JNDS01005443.1:0-56271 GCA_000697035.1 Rhizopus stolonifer B9770
TGATTCTCTGGATTAGCTGCAACGTCGTAAAAAATTGAATCTTTCCGGAATCTGTACTCGACTGCGTACGTTGAAAGTAACTCGTTTACTTGCGTTCGTGCTTGGTCTCCAAGAAGAGCAGACTCGGGCATTTCTTTTTTTGTAATACACTGTCTCACTTGATTGCAGGGCTCATACACCTTCTTTCGGATGGCTTCTTTGATCGCCTTTGTATCGCATTTTCTTTCTTGCATATCTTCCTTGACATTTTAAGCTTTTTCTTTCTTTTCAAAAAGCTTATTGATCAATGCGCGAAGCCTATTTCCAAAATGAGCTTTTATATTGTTAAAGTAGGCCGTATGGATCTTGGTGCATTCATAAAGGGCTATTTGTTGAGCATTTGGTAATCGAATAGGAGTGTAACCAGCGACTTCAAAGTAAGCTGCTTTGCGTTTTGAAATCAAGAGCCTATATATCTTCGTAGTGTCCTTCAGTTTTTTGCTATCGCCAGTTCTTGCTAAAACAAGACTCAAAAAAGCTTGAACAAAGAAGTCTTTTGTCACGAATTCATTTAACGCGAAATTTCCTTTTGTTGCCAATTCTTGTAAAAATATATACTTTGAGAAGGAAAACGTATGTGTGACTAGTGAATTGGTGGTATGTACTAGGTCATACAACGGCTGAAGATAGTTTGTCTTCCAGATGTTTTTTATCGTCGTTTTTACTGTAATTACATGCTTGCTTGAATTATCAGGAGCCCTATTGTTTACATTTTCAGCAGATGCAGGATGCGAACTGGGCTTGGTGGAGGCTGTGTTTGACTTAAAGGCATTCGGGATAAATATACTAGGAATGGTTGAAGCTGTGGTTGCTCTTTCAAAAGTATTTGTGCTTGAACCCGCAGTATCAAAAGTTGAGTTGGGATCTTCGAAATTTTCACTACCGAACTCAAGGTCGTAGCCATCAAAAGAAATAGTATAATTAAGCGTATTAGAATCATCCGTTGTAGAAACACTAGCACCAAGCTTAGACTCCTGGGTCTTTTCTTTTTGTTTTCCTTTAAGCCTTTTTCGAGATTCGTTCTGTTGAGTGTTTTCTCTACCTTTTAAAGGGAATTTACGCGTTAGACGACTGGGTGCCTGCGACAAGAAAATAGTGCAACTTACTTGTTCTCTTTTTATATAATATAGTTGGCTGGAAATCGTTGTCTGAATTGTCTTCTGCATACATTTCATATAAGTCTATTATGGAAACATCAATTATGTGGTCAGTATCATAATTTTTTTTTGATTCAGAACTAGACAGTATGCTTACCTTGTTTTCTTGTAGGCGGTTCCTTTTTGCTACTAGAGGAGCCTGAAGTATCTTTCTGTTTTCCTTTCATTATTCGACTGGTTTTTATCAGTTAGCTGTGTCAAGAAAGAAGAGTAACGTCCCCAAAAATGTATTTAACAAAGGGAAGAAAGGTAATACGAACAAGGATCAATTCAAGCATTATTTTCAACATTTGACAGTGACTGCTACCTGTTATATATTAGTGCACACTGGTACATTTCTTTTTTGTCTGTTCAACCTGTCAAAAGTTGCATGAAAAACCTTCCCGTCTGCACTGGCCAATCAGTAACATTACTGTTTTTTCTCCCTGGTGTCAGTTCCTTAAACCTCGCAGACGCGCTATGAACTCAATCCGATCTCATTGTACTTCTCATTTCCCACTTTTTTTTTCTTCTTTCTTTTTAACTTGTTTAACTTCCCAATCTCCCATTCTAACTTTTATTTTTTCACTCCTTCTAAGCTATTTCTTTTCTATTTACCTATCCTCTAAACCCTCCTATATGCACTTTATTGTTTAATTAATGGGGCATTGCTAGAGTAGGCCTTATAAGAGATTATAACAAATAAATGATAATTTTTGACTATGTTTGCTTTTTAATTATACTAAGCGAAATAAAAAGTTGCTTACTTTGACGTTCAGGTCTGTAAAACTTGTAAAACACTAAGGAGATGTGAATGCAGCCAAAAACATGCGTCTAATCGCATCTTATTTTCGGAATGAACACAAACATCTGCCAATGTATGAACTTTCCACTTAACCGATATGTCTCGATCGCCATAACAGACACGGATTTCCAATCTGGATACAGATAACGTTTAAAATACGCCACTATTTCGTCTCAAAAAGGAAAGCTGAACATCTAAATTAGCTTCACATTCGTCCAAAAAAAAAAGAAAGACAGGTATCTACAAATAAATTTTTATTTGTCTAGAAAAAAATTAACATCGTCTAATTTTAGGGTAAAATCGGATGTCTGAAAAATTGGGACCCCCTAATATGTTGTTACGCGACTCCGCTGTGTCCTGAGCTTTTCATTTCCTTTTTTTTTAGTCATGTTTCCAGATTTCGATGTCTATAGAAAAAAACCCATTATCACCTATTCTCGAAGGACCAAATTTTCAAAACCAAAACAGGAAGCTTACTCGCCGTCAACTTCGCCTTACATTCTGTTGTCAAAATCTCGTTCGTTTAACCACTTGATTAAAGATGACATCTTTGCACTTCCTGGAAGACTTTCAGATGTACAACTTATGGTCGCCTCCAAAAGCACACCTGCTCATAGTTCACCTACTAAAAAGGTGTCTGCAAATAGCGTGCCAGTAAAAAGTCCACCAGTCAAAAGGGCGACAGTTAAAAGCCTGCAAACAAAAAGCACGCTAGCAAAAAACAGGCCAATGAAAAGTAAGCCAGCGGAAATTAAGCCAACAAAAAACAAGACCGTAAAAAACAAGACCACGAAAAGACAGACAAAGATAGTACTAGACAATCGACCACCGAAAAGAAAGCTCAATTTAGTGGCACATCTCAAGGGTGCTAGTGGACAAACAGAAAACATGCCAAGAACACAGTTTGATTTCTCTGACGATGAAGAACTTTGGTCTTCACCACCCAGAGAAAGAACTAAATCACCCGAGCAGAGTAATGAAGGAAGAACCAAATTGCCTGAACAGAGTTATGAAGAGAGGATGGAAAAAGAATTAGAGGTTCTCATGCTAGAAGTTGAGCCCACGCCAGTCAACAAAAGACCAAGATACCAACCACTGAATGAAATCAAAGTGAGAGTCACTTATTAAAATAGTTTTTTTTTTATTTGTTAATCCAGTATGTTCGAATCACTTGTTCGCATTCTTCTAAGCTGCCATCTGGATTTTCAAGTTGCCAGATCATCTGTACATTGAGCAGCTCGGCCACGTGAGAACCAGGTTTTAGACCGATAACTTCAGATGCTTTCTTTCCATCCAGCTTGTGTTTCCATTGATAACAATCTTGTATGCCGTACTCTTGAGCTTGTTGAATCAATCGGCTGTATTTTTCACAGTCTGAATTGGGATTTTCCGCTTGCTCTTTGATCGCACTCAACTTGACTGCCGTCTTCCACAGGGTGCCAAGATCTCGAATGGTCATACCCAGCTCGGACCGTCCAATGCTTTTTTGGTTGACGAGTGCCTGCAGTTCTGGAACACCACGAAAGATGGTCGAAACTGTGTTTACATCTACCATCGTCATCTTTAAAGCTTCGCGCAAGACCCAGCCTGAAGCAGATACTATCTTCTTTTTTTGTTTGACCTCCATACTAAAGAAAGGAAGCACACAGCAACAAAGCACCAACATACGTCGTTCATTTGCATCCGATGGTTCGAGGCCCTTGAGTGCTTCGATTAGGCCTACTGCACTCAGGGCCACTTCGCTGTCTGGTATATCGCCTATGAGATCTTGAGGTGCCTGTATGATGATTGGATAGAGTTGAAGTTGATGAATGAGTTGAATGGATAACAGAGGATGAGGGCCGGTGATCATCTTTTCGAATTCAACTCCAATCCTTTCTCGGCTAATTTTTGTCTTTAGGGCGTGTGCAATCTCTGGGTGTTGACAAGCCTCGATAAGTTCAGAGGTCATCTGGAAATCAAAGCGACTAGAGAATCTGATACAGCGAATCACACGTAGTGGGTCATCTAAAAAGGTCTCAAATGCATCGTTTGGTGTACGAATGATACCGTGGATCAAATCGTGTATTCCCTGTAATGATGTCAGTATTTAATAAAATCGAATATATACTTTACGAGTTCAGTGAAATCCTCTACTTGCATTGTGTTCACATTATAAAATAAACTGTTGATCGTTGTATCTCGGCGAAATGCGTCTTGTTTTGGTGTACCAAAAGTCTGTTCTCCACAAAAAAAAAAAAAAAAAAAAAAAAAAAAAAAAAAAAAAAAAAAAAAAAAAATTAATGAAAAAAAAAAAACAATTACCTGTTCAACTTACGATATTTGAAGGTATACGACTACCCGGTTCATACACTTCTGTTCGTAAATTACAAAAATCAACTTCTTGACCAAACAGCTTAGTGGTAGCTGTTTCAAGATGCTTTGACTTTTCGGGATTACTGTTGATCTTTGCAATTGATTCTGTAGGATAGCCTTGACTCTCGAGATATTTATTGACAAAGATAGCAAACTCATTTCCCATCATGTCATTGACGGCAATGTCTAGATCGTGACATTCTTTACCGAGTAACTTTGATTATTAGCTATAATGTCTCCATGTCCTTACCTTATCACGAACCCAACCGCCAGCGATTCTAGATTCAATTTTGACAAGGTCAGGTCTTTCTTTGGCAATTAGTGTAGAAACGCCTTGCAATACATTACATATGTTGGCTTCTAACTCGGTTAATTCAATCTTCATGGTCGCGCCATTCTTGGCGATACCATAAACCGTCATACCAGGGCGCGGAAAAAAAAAAAAAGAAAAAAAGAAAAAGAAAAAAGAAAACTCTTGAAATCCTCGGATACACAGTATTGTAAGTAATATTTTTGTGAGTTAATTATTCCAGAGCTTTTACATAAAATAAAGATGTTGAATTCATTTGATGACTGCAGCAGTTAAAAATATGTTTTTGTAACGAGTGTATGTGTGTGTGTGCATGCGGATATGTTTTGGATATGTTTTAAATACCAATTAAAGGGATTTTGAAAAAGGCTTTTTTTAGGTGTCGATTTAAATGTATTGTGAAATAAACGCGAAATAAGAGTACTTTTCGTAAGTGGTTCTTTTTTAGAAAAAACCCCAAAAAGCTTATTTTTCCATATTTAGAAGTGTGACATTAGTTTGTGCAAAAAAAAAAAAAAAAAAAAAAAAAAAGAAGGGAAAGAGAGAGAAAAACAGGGCAAAAATATCTAACCGTAATAGAATGCTTTCCAGTGACATAATATTTTCTGTTATTTTATTTTTAATAGTTGACAACAAAAAACAATCCCTGTCCTCCAAATATAATACAAGAGCACGTTCTTGTAATAACATGTGAAAAAGAAGCTCCAGGATGGCGTACGAGAGAATAGGGCACGGACACATTGTCCTGAATTAGGGATGATCGTGAGTTTTTTTTTGGGATTTCATGTGATTTTTTTGGTGTTTGCAACTATAAAAAGGGTGCATTTTCTTCTTTTTTTTTTTTTTTTTTTCCTTTTCCTTTTTCTTTTAATGAAAAATTTTACTGTACAAGTAGGTCTGGAACAACCCCAAGGAGGTCGTACTCGACGATCTGTTTTTTCTCCCGACAGCCTAGTTCGTATACCAGCTCCACATATTCATACACTTTATGATGTATTGAGTAGTAGTGCAAAGAAATATCCCGATCGAAAGGGCTTTGGTTTTCGAAAGGTAGAAAAGGTGGTGGAAGAGGAAAAGCAAATAACCAAATATGTGAATGGCCAAGAAGTCAAGGAAACTAAGACCTGGAAATTTTTTCAAATGTCATCTTACCTTTATTTGACCTATAAAGAAGCCTCTCGACTAACCCATGATGTTGGTTCTGGTTTAGTGCATTTGGGTTTACGTGAAAAATCAAAAATAGAAATATTTTCTCCTACAAAGTAAGCACATCACATATAAAATTCAGGACTAACGTGATTATAACATAGCATGTACTGGTTATTGACTGCTCATGGCTGCTTCACTCAAAATATGACCATTGTCACTGCTTATGATACTCTAGGTGAAGCTGGTTTACTTCATTCGATGAATGAGACAAGTGTAGAAGCGATATATACTGTGGGTGAACTGTTGACGACGGTAGCCAAGGTAGCCAACCAATGTCCGAGTCTAAAATATATCATCTATAGCGGTGAAATCAAATCAGATGTATTGGACAAAGTTCAACGTTCGGTTTCTCAAAGAGTCATTTCTCTAGACGAGGTCGCAAAATTAGGAAGAAATGATCCAAAGGAACAGAGAGAACCCGAACCAGAAGATTTATGCTGTATCATGTATACTTCGGGAAGTACAGGAAATCCAAAGGGTGTCATGTTGTCACATAAAAATATCATTGCTTCCAGTAAGTCAATACATCATGAAAAGTCTTTGACCTTTTATTTAGTTGCGGGTGTGAATACTATTTTGGGTCATCTCATTACAGACCGTGATTCAATGATGGCCTATCTTCCCTTGGCTCACGTGTTGGAATTTGTGGTAGAAAACTTGTGTATCTTTTGGGGTGCCACGCAAGTATTCCTTCCCCCCCCCTTTTTTTTTCATCGAATCTAACGTTTCAATAGTCTTGGTTATGGTTCAGTACGTACCTTGACTGATTCTTCTGTTCGTCACTGTAAGGGTGATATCAAAGAGTTTAGACCCACGTTGATGACCGGTGTACCTGCTGTGTGGGAATCTATCCGAAAAGGTGTCTTGGCCAAACTTTCCTCGACTTCTCCCAAGGCACAAAAGTTATTTCACAAAGCTTATGCAACCAAGGCTTGGTTATTGGAACGACATTTACCCACAAAATTCCTTGATCGTGTGGTGTTTAACAAGATCAAGGATCAAGTCGGAGGTAGACTTCGTTTTGCTCTCTCCGGTGGTGCTCCCATGTCTGTCGAAACCCAAAAGTTCCTTTCGGTCACCGTCTGTCCTATCCTCGGTGGTTTTGGCATGACAGAAAGTAAATCCTCTCCACCCCATGTAAAGAAATTTAAGTATTAACTTGATTATTAGGTTGTGGTATGTGCTGTATCATGACACCAGAGCAATTCGGATATGGCCATGTGGGTGCCCCTGTGCCATGCTGTGAAATTAAATTGGTGGATGTACCAGAAGCAAATTATTTTTCAACTAATGCCAAACCTCAGGGTGAAGTTTGGATGCGTGGACCCGCAGTCACCAAAGGTTACTGGAATAGAGACGATCTTACAAAAGAAACAATTACCGCTGACAGCTGGCTTCAGACGGGTGATATTGCCGAATGGAACGAGAACGGAACACTAACAATCATTGATCGTAAAAAGAATCTGGTAAAGACTAGTAACGGTGAATATATCGCGTTGGAAAAGCTCGAGTCAATATATAAAAGTTGTGTTTATGTCACCAACATTTGTATCTATGCAGATTCACTCTTTCCAAAACCAGTGGCTCTAGCAGTCGTTTCCGAACCAGTCATCCGTCGGTTGGCCAAGGAAAAGAACATTGGGGAGGATGACTGGGAAAGTCTGTGTTTAAACGAGGTGATCAAGACAACCATCTTGAAGGCATTGTTGGCTCAAGCTAAGGAGGGTGAACTCAAGGGTTCAGAGTTGATACATGATGTTCATTTGTGTTCAGAAGAATGGTCGACTGAGTCGGGCATGTTGACTGCTGCACAAAAGATTAAGCGTCCAGATATTACAAAAGCATATAAAAATGAATTGGCTGCAATGTAGGTCACAATATATTAAAGCGTGTTCTTACTATTTTTTTTATTAGGAATGCCAAACAAAAAGTTTAAAATCTATATATTAATTAATAAATCATAATGTTTTGATTTCTTGAACTTCTTGTTCAGTGAATATCTTTAGTTTATTCTCAACTTTGTGGCTGGAATATTTCCTTATTTGGCCCAAAGACTCCAGGTGTGAAGGTTTTTTACCTTTTTTTTTTTTTTTTTTTTTTTTTTTTTTTTTTTTTTTGTAGATAAGCAAGTATTGAATGAATTAATTGAAAAGACAAAAATCTGTGAAGTAGAAAAGAAGGTTTAAAACTGATCTAACGACATTGAAAAAAAAAATTGACACTTCAAAAAAAAAAAGTTGAAAAAAACATTAGCACTTGTATTGATTCACGATTTACTATTCACCAAAAGAGGAATTACTGTTCGTAACGAAGTACCTTTAAAACAGTGTATTACTCGCCACCAAGCCAGATTAAAGGCAGAATTGATAAAGATTAAAGTAAAAAGAGGAGTGACGACCAACGAGGATCTCGTCAGTCAAAAGGTCAAAGACGCAGGTAAGATCTTTGAATAGATAATAACCATTTAATGATATTTCAGTTTTAATACCAAGGTATGCTCGTGTAAATGAACACAAGATTACTGTAGGAAAGGCCATCAAAGCATTCGAAAAAGAAGGTTTCAGTTTGATTGAATATCCAGAGGACCTCAAAGAGTTACAGTAAGTCAAATTATACTATGGTGTTACTTATTGTATAGACCCAAACAGTTTTGTGTGGATCGACATCTTTATGATATGCTTGTCTTTCATCAAAGAACAGATTTCCATGACCATGCATTATACAAATCAGGTCAAATTATCCTTCAGGTACACATAAAGAAGAAGAAGAAGAAGAAGAAAAAAAAAAGCAAGTAAAATTCAACCATTATTATAGGATAAAGCTTCTTGCTTTCCTGCTCATGTATGCCATCCACCTCAAGGAGTTCATGCAATTGACGCATGTGCAGCACCGGGAAATAAAACATCACATTTATCGGCTTTGATGAAGAATACTGGAAAGATTTGGGCTTTTGACTTGGATTCTCGCCGATTGGCATTGTTAAAGAGATTGACAGGAAGAGCTGGATGCAAAAGTAAGGCTTTAGGATGAGAAAGATAGAAAACTAATATGATAGATATTGATCCTATTCATGGTTCTTTTCTGGAAGCAGATCCTAATGATCCACAGTATGCAGAGGTATTTGATTGCGTAAATATAAGTGCATTTTTTGAATTTTTTTTTTTAAAAAAAAGGTAGAGTATCTCCTTTTGGATCCTTCATGTTCCGGATCAGGTATTATCAGTCGATTGGATCATTTAGTAGACGATGAAGATGAAAGTAAGATACCATTATTGAAGCGTGTAATTAAAGCATTATAGATGAAAACAATGAAAGTGAATCGCAAGAAGAAAGATTGAAGAACCTCTCTGAATTTCAAATATCTATTATAGAACATGCACTGAAATGTAAGATACAAGGTGTAAACATCAAATTGATATTATTAGTTCCCAAGGCAAAACGCGTAGTTTATTCTACTTGCTCGATTCATGCTCAAGAGAATGAACATGTAGTAAAAACAATTTTAAAAAATAATCCTGACTTTGAGTTGGCTACACGAGATTCAGTGTTACCCACTTGGGATCGTCGTGGCATTCCAGAGGAAATAGAGAATGACAAAGGTAATCTTGACACACGAATTCGCGTATCTGATTTTCGGTATAGATTTGGCTGATTGTGTTGTGAGAACGATACCTGAAGAGGATCTGACCAATGGGTTCTTTGTTTCGTGTTTTGTTAGAAAAGGAACACAGGTGAAAAGAAATATTGAAGAGGTAGAGACTACACAGCAAAATGCGCCCCAAAAGAAGAAGAAGAAGAATAATAAGAAAAAAAAGGTGGCATTGACTGCCTAACAGAGGCTTGTAATCAGTGTATTCGTTGATCTTAAAAGTTTATCCTATTAAAAATAGCACAATTCATTTTTGACAATTTTTCCATGTTTAAGCATGGCTCTGACACTTGAAACATTCCCCCCCCCCTCCATCATTTTCTCTCTCTCTCTCTCTCGCTCTTTCTCCCTCTTTATTTTGCTTTTTGTCTTGTTTTTGTTTGTGTGTAGCACTGCTTTCACATGTTTTTTATGTCAAAAATTAAGTTACACCAAAACCTCCTTTTTTTTTTCCAAGAAAATCCAGACCCCCGTTATTCTTGATCTTTTTAACTAGAAACCAGCTTAAAAGCTCTCTAAAGAGCAAAAAAAAAAAAAAAAAAAAAAAAAAAAAAAAAAAAAAAAAAAAAAAAAAAAAAAAAAAAAAACAAGAAAAGAGAAAGCAATAATAATAAATACAGAGAACCCTTTTTTTCTCTGCTCTTTTCACCTGTGAACTGTTAAAAAGAGCAAGTCGCTGATAGAAAATGTTTTTGTACTACACATGCGATTATGGGGTGTTGAATTCAGTGTCCAATGGAATGTCTATTTTTTTTGACATAAATCCTTATCAGTAAATTGTCTATCAGAACAGCCCATAAATGACACAATTGGAGTTGTAAATTATGTGAAAAGGAAGAGAAAAAAAATTTATTATTATTTTAGTGACTCTCAAAGATTATAAAAAAAAAAGCAATAAAGAGGGCCCATTTCCCTCTCTTTTTTTTTTTTTTTTTTTTTTTTTTTTTTTTTTTCTTTAGTTATTGATACCGCTGGCGGTTTCAAGGCTTCAATTGTGAAGTATTCCCAACAAGAAGACTGAAGACTGCTACATCTATGGTGATAATCAGCTTGATGTTCTCATCCAAGTATTTGAAGGTGCCAAGGTTAGCAATATTCTCGGTGTATTTGAACTCTGGTGTCTCTCCTGTCTCCCCCCCAAGATTGTCCCCAGTTTCAGGTCACCTTTGATGTCGATGCCAACAGTACCTTGAACGTCTCTGTTCTCGAAAAGTCCACTGGCAAGGCCAACAAGATTACTATAACCAACTATAATGGTCATTTATCCAAGGAAGACATTGAACATATGGTTAACGATATCAAAAAGTACAAAACCAAAGACTTCTTCATATACAATAACGAACGTGCTCTACCAAGGATAACTATACTTCGGTGGCTATGAATTTTGGTGTTCCTCCTTCCCCCCGAGGTGGTCATCAAGTTCTTAGTTAGCTTTAATGCCGATCGTAAATGTATTCAAACATCTTTTCTATTGATATGGTCACTATTACCAATAACAAGAGCCGTTTTTCCAGGAAAAAAAACATTGAACTCATGGTCAATGATGCCGAAAATTACAAGACCAAAGAAAGAAGAAGCTGTATCACATACCCAAGCCAAGAATGGTTTCAAATCTTATGCCTACAATCTTCAAAATGAAAAGGTTGAAAATGATCTCTCCGAAGAAGACAAGACCAAGTTGAACGCTGTTGTAAATGAATTTACCAATTGGCTCTGAATTTCAAGAAACCTTAAAGAACAGCCTTGAATCCTACGCTTGTAGCCTCCGTAACACACTCCAAGATGAAAAGATTGGTGATGTTCTCCCTGAATAAGACAAGAACAAGTTAAGCGCCACTGTGGGTAAGTCTATCAAATGGCTAGGTGAATCTCAAGAAACTCCAAGAAAGAATACGAACCAATGCAAAATAAATTGGAAGAGGCTGCTAACCATATTATGGTGAGGTTCTATCAAAAATTTGGCAGTACTCCAAGTACCTACTATATTAAAATGTTTGAATTCTTAATTCAAACCATCCATTCTCTTTAAAAAAAAATCTTCATTAAATAAAACTTACTATTATTCTATACCTTTAAAAAAAAAACATAATTGCCTGCTTCTTTTTTTTTCTGGTATCTTTGTTGATACTTGTATGTCAAGTATAAATGCCACTACTATAGTAATGTTTGATATAAGGGAGAGAGGGCCGCTTCATGGGCACGCTGTAAGTTGTTTTAGAACACGATGTTAAGGTAAGAGATATCTCTTCTTTGAAAGAAGTAAAATGGATTTATTCCATTATTTAGGAAACCTAATGTTAAACGAGATTCGGATGGCTAAGCCAGACATTCACATTCTACAGTATTTCCCCTTACAATTGGCCACTTTGTTGAAAAAAATTGGTCCAAAATTTGAATCCAATTGGCCAGACGTTTGAAATCAATTGACCTACTTTTTGAAAATCAATTGGTCTTTCAATCCCAAAATTAGCAGTGGATTCTGAAATGACTTTTTACCACCAAGATGAAATTTTATTAAAATACAGTGGTTTGAATTTAATATACTGCTGTATAGTCATACAAGAATGTTGTAAGACGTTAAAGCAGACATTTCGAGACAGTTTCTTTTTTGGAAAGCGTATAGAAATGCTTGTAAGTGTAAAAGTTACTTTTATCTCAGTACTACATTAAATTGAATGCTGGCGGGGTCTATATAGAGGGAAAATCTATATTGATTTGTTTAAATAATATACAAAACAACATGTCGAGTTATATTTAACGAATTTCTTTAAAGTTTGAAACTATATTGACAAATGTTCTAAAGAAAAAGCTAAAAGGATAGTAACATTTTATTTATATGTATGATTGGTAAAGTAATAGAGTCTCTTCTTTCAGAGGCTTTTCTGTTGCTTTAGTTTTATAAAGAGGTATTAAAGTAACCATAAAGGCAAGGCAGGCATTTCTATGAGGAATAGCTTCGTTTTAGAAAGAAGATGTACTTAGGTTATGTTTATGAGAAACTAAAGTTATATATACACAATATTCACAAGAAGTCAACTGTTGATGAAAAGAAATATATTTGGGTACTTCTTTGCCATTTTTGAATTGCTTGATTCGAAGAGAAAGAGAAGCAGAGAGATAGTTGTTTGCTTATTTATTAATTATCATTAGGGGATTGTGAGTATTGTGAGGATTGTGGGCATATGGGGGAGCTAAAAACATATATATTCTCTGCTTCCGAAACACGAGAAAACAACTTTACTTCAGCACTTTCTGCTAACAAACATTCTAATTTTCTGATCTTCTCATAATCATGAAGACGTTCCTCAATCATTTTTTTGTTTTTTTCATGTGAACCTTCGATCTCTTGCAATAGTTCATGAGATTGATCAATACTGGTCTAGTTTTTTTTTTTTTTTTTTTTTTTTTTTTTTTTTTAGTGGGCTCTTTGTTTGAAAAATATACTACTCCGAACAAAAAGTGTCCGTTGATTTTTAAAAAAAAAAATCATGAAAAAAAATGCAAATCTTTGAGCAATAAACATGCATAGTAAAACATCATCCAAAATTTACCGAATTTCACATATATATCAATCAACATGTATATTTTAAATATATAAAGATTTGAATACCTGGTATAGCCTCCTATCGCTCTTTTAACGGCATTACATCTTCCAGTATATTTCGGCAAAGTTTGACATAGATATCATGATCTAAATTAGCCTATTCTTCGTGAATGATCACCTCCAACTCCTCCAAACTGTTTGCCTGGTGTCTACGCTTACCAATGCGTTTTCCTAAAACATACCAGAGGTTCTCGATGGGGTTTAAGTCAGGACTTTGAGCAGGCCAAAAGTCAAAGCCCTTAATACATGCCTTGTTTTTCCACCACCGAGCATATCCACCAGTATGACAGGATGCGCCATCTTCTTGGAAAATAAAGTCGTGACCATGTTACTTTGTCAATTCATGAAACCACGGCAAAAATTTGTCACTCAAACATTGAACATATTTGTCTTGATCTATACTCCCATATAGTGTAACCAAGGAGCCTAATCCTCCAGCGTAAAAGCAACCCCAAACCATGACGGCACCTTTTCCAAACTTGAAGGTAGGCAAAATAAACTACTTATGAAGCCGCTCACCAAACTTTCGGATGACTCTTACGCCGCCATCGTCATGTCCAAGTGCAAACCTGGACTCATCTGACCAAATGACCTTACTCCAGTCATTAACGGTCCAATTGATCTTGTTATTCATCCAAATCTTTCTTCTTAACCTATTGCGATATGATAAAAAAGGTTTTAAAGCAGGCCGTAAGGGAAAAAAAAACCCTCCTTGGATTGAAACACTTGTCGAATTGTTGTCAAGCTGACATTGCCGGTTACTGTGGCCAAATTTTGCTGATGAATGCTAATTGGATTGAAGGGATTTCTTCTCGCAGAAACGAGTGAAATCGTCAAGTTCCCTTACTTTTTAGAGTTTTTGCGAATGTTTTCAGAAAGAGACGTGTTTATTTTAGGTTTAGATTCCTAATTATAAAGGAAAAAAGAAGAGGCACTTTATTTGAAATTTGACCTCAAAATAAAACCAACGGATACTTTTTGTTCGGAGCTGTACTATTGAAATGGGTATGATGCGATTCTTTTCTTTTATACAGAACTCAATAAGTACTAAAAAAAAAAAAAAAAAAAATCTCAAAAAGCCTTAGGGGCTTACAGAAGCTATTTCAGGCTTCTCCCTACACCAAAAAAAAACAGAAATTGTTTGAAATTCGAATACGCTTTGGTTTATTTACAGCTTAGTTGTAGCACTGTTTCAATCCTGTTTGGGTTTGCGAAAAATTGTTATGGTTTTTAGTAAAGAGGCACTGTTAGGTGACGTAGGAAGGCTGTCTTGAGTTGCTGTTTGGCTTCACTTGCTTCCGAAACCTCTTTTGAACAGAGTCTTTTGCACTGATGCAGCAGCAGTGTCATGCTTAAGATGAAAGGGTACAACTGAGCTGAAGAATATAAAAGGAAGGTACCAGTAGTCTTACACTTGGTGGTATGATTTGGCCTTACATATTAGCTTAGATGATCAGTCTATCCTTGAAGTCTCTTGGTGCTTATATTGTAACACAGGTGCTTGAGGGACGACCGAATTATGGAATAAAACGTGTTGTTCAACTGTTTTCCGTATTTATGGTTTTTGGGGGCCTCTCCAAAAGGCGTCAGAACGATGGTAAGATAACAAAAAAAAAAAAGCACATTTTTGTTTAACCCAAATTTAATAGGAAACTGTAATAAAGCGCCCCTTTCATTATATCATGTTTATCGCTGATCTTACACGAATGTTTGTGAAAAGTACGACTGGACAAAAAGAAATAACTGTGACGAAAATGATCAATTGGCTACACAGCTTCCATGCTAATAGGATATGCCCTATATTAATACAATACGTCCTATGGATATACGACAGAAAAGATGCTAAAAAACGTAACACAAAAACCACAAAAACATATGCAAACCTTTTATGCTTTACCAATGCTTTTATCCATATTCTCAATTACAAATAAATACCCTTTCTACAAAGCTTTTAATTGTTTATTTTATTCTTTTTTTTATATCAAATACTGGAAATCCTTTGAAGCCAATCCAACTTCATCATAATCCTTTTTATTTATTTTTTTTCGCGTTGATGAAAATGTTCATGCACCACGCAGAATCCTTTATTGATGATAAAACACCATTAGCAAACCTGAGCGAAAAAATAAAGTAAATCATTCTACTAACCATTCGACTTACATTTATTATTCATAGGAATCCTTGATCTTGTTTCTCAAAACATTCAAAATAAAATAAAAATTCATGTGTTGTTTAACGTCACATGTTTTCAGTGACCAGAAATTATGTTTTTTTCTTTTTTTTTTTTTTTTTTTTTTTTTATCCATATAAATGTCTCGAGAAATTTGGTTCACAGGTCCCGTTCAGGATGCTGTTTCTTTGGTTAATCAAAGAAACTGTGTGTTTTTAGTTTATATTTATGGTTGGCATTTTGCTTTTAGAGCATGCATGCAAATAAAAAAAATAATTAACAAAACATTGTAGATGACTCTGATAAAAGCAAAACACTTGATGATACCTTGAATAATGAGGAAATAGCAGAAACTATTCAAACTCACGCTATTGCTTTACGAATTGAAAAGGACTCGGAAAACGCTAACCTGTTTGGTCAATTCTGTAAGAATAACAAAATTGTCTTTTTTTTTTTATCTTACAGAAATGGACATGTAGATCCTTTACAAGCAATTCCTATTTTGTACTTTATCAAACAAGGAACAATCAAAGATTTTGGCATTGAGACTATCACTCAACAAGAAATATTGGATAAAATAAAGACAGTTTCTTTAGAACAGCAAATAAATGTTACACAAAACCTAAATTCAGCGAGTCGAGATACTACAGCTGAAAGTAACTCAATCAATGAAGACAACAGAGCAGCAACAGAAGCAACAGAAGCAACAGAAGCAACAGAAGCAGCAGCAGCAGCAGCAGCAAAGAAAGCCGAGTAAGTTAAAGCTTTTATTTCAAAAAAAAAAAGAAGCTAAAGCTATCTAGAATGCAAAAGCGTTTGGAGGATGCGCGTAAACAACGCGAAGAAAGGGAAAAAAAGGTAAAGATCTTTTTTGTTTGTATAGGCAGCAGCACCAAAACTGAACTCAAAATAGGAAACAAAAGAAAGAGAAGTAAAACGTAGAAATGAAGCAAAGGCAATGCAAGAAGCAAAACAAATCCAAAATGACAGAGAAAATCAATTATTTATGGAAAAACTTAAAAAGGACCGGAAAGAGGCAGAGGACCACAAACGAAAAGTACGTGAACAGATTGCTAGAGATCGCGCCGAAAAGCTAGCCCAGAGAAAGACAGACAAAGAGCGACAGGGTTTACCTAGCCAACAAAGCAGTGAACCAAGGTATGCAGGTACTGATAGATACGTCCATTAAATGCCTTTTCTTTTAGTGTTAGCAAAAAGAGGCAGAGTCACGAATTTAGCAATTTGAATATTCGACTGCTTGATGGAACAACTATCCGTAACCAATTCGAAGCTTCTGATACCTTGAATACCGTAAAAGAATGGATACAAGAAGTAAGTGAAAAGGGAATACGTGTATAATTCTAGGGTAACGAACTAAACTTTGTATATGAACAGAATAGAACAGATGGCAAGAAAAATTATAAACTTTCGGCTCAATTCCCTACCCGTCTATTTACAGAAGCAGACAATGATACTGTTCTTCGAAACCTGGATCTTTGCCCAAGTGCTACCATAATAATGAAACCCACATATCCTTCAGCAACGTCCTTGTCAAGCCAGACCCACAGTGGTGTAGGTGTATTCAATATTGCTCGATCCGGATTTGACTATGTCTATGCACTTTTCATAGGTCTGATAAACTTCCTTGTTGGACTAATAGAGGCTTTATTTCCAAGACACGGAAATAATCCACCTTCCGCAGCATCTGAACAACAGCCTTTCGTTCGCAATCTGCGAGGAGGTCATCGATTAGGAGGTCCATCCTCTTCAGATGCTGGCAAGTCTACAGCAGTAGCAGAAAAGGGACAAAAGTAATGAAAGAAAACAAAAAAGGTATACGGATTTACTTATCCTTTGTAGACGCCATTCTTTTGCTACTCGTATCAATACCATACACGATGAAGATAATTCAGATGATGAAAATGAAAAGAGGCCCACATACAACGGCAACTCTGTCAATCATGAATAAAGAAACCCTTCCCCGTTAATAATTACATTGAACAGCAAATAAAAGGTTTTCTTTTTATGTGAATCTGTAACTTAACCTCTCAATGTCATCTACGTCAAATATACCATGTTCTGAAGCTTCTATAGAAGCAATAGCTGCTCTTGCAACTTGCTCTGTTCCTAAAGGAGGTGTAGTAATCACTCTTCCACCTGGCAAACTTGCAATGTCCTTTTTGAAAGGCTTCGTGATGGCATTAACAAATTTCAACGCATCAACAACAGGAGCAAGAGCAGGTCTGGTGGTGTCGTACATTAATCCTATTTGGTGTTAGTCTTGTTGTTGATTGCATTCTGAGTAACTTTACCTGGTCTTAAGGCAATTGTTTTAAAGTTTTCTTTTCTAAACAAATGAACTTCAGCCTCTCTCTTTGTTGTATGATAACGAGGATCGATAAAAGGCAGTGCTTGAGATGCAGATATATATACGAATGATTTTATCGAAGGCAGTTTGGCTACTTCGTTGGCAACGCTGATAGCTATAGAGAGAAGACTGCTTTAATTATTACTATTTTTCTTTTATTTTCTTTACCTGTATCTCTATTCATCATCTCATAGGTGGGTCGAATAGTATTTTCAAATTTTGAGTCCAGAGGGTTTCCATGGTCGTTTAAGAAAACACCTGGCAGCTTATTGACTACTTCACACAACGACTGTGATTGAGCAAGACTCTTATAATCTCTTTCCAACAGAATACCCACACTGTGAACCACATCAGTTACTCCAGATAATATTTCTTTATAACTCTCAGGTTCAAGTGAATTGCCAGAAGCCCATTGAACCTTTTTTTTTTTTTTGTGAGACGTTTTGTTTCTTTTCATTACTACTCCTTTACCTTTTCTGCCCATTCGGGCTTTCCTTTTTGTTGAAAAACACTAGGCTCTCCCTTTCGACTTCAAGATTTTAAAAACTAATGCTTTGAATCAGACTCTATGGCACAAATTACCTTAAACTGACAGTCTCCCAACCTCTTTGAGCAGCAAGTTTGCAAACATTGAGACCTTTTTTTTTAATGAATATTAAAAAAAAAAAAAACATACGTTTCTTTAAGCTATTAATGTTTTACCAAGAAAACCAGTACCGCCTACAACAAGCAGTTTTCTAGCAATTGGCTCTGCCATTATGTGTTTTCGAAAAAAAAAAAAGAACAAGAAGGGGGTAGCCCTTCTTTTTGCAGACCAGAAATACATGAAAAAACTCCGCTGTCAAAGCTCAAACAGGTCCAAGAGTCCAAGAGTCCAAGAATTGGGTTTTCTAATTGGCTATAAGCTCTGTAATCATTATTTTGTAGACTCCTGGACTTTTTTTTTTTTTTTTTTTTTTTTTTTTTGAAGACCTAGAGTTGTGTTCCTTTTAATTCTTTCAAATCATAATTTTAAATGGGCTTTCTAACACGAGCGAAACAAAAAAAAAAATAAAAAAATAAAAAAATGCAAAGTTATAGAGACTATTTCGTTTAGTAAGTTCACTTACGTGACCTGATAGCAACAACACCCCAATATAATCAACTACAACTTTTATTTTTAATAGGGTGCTTGCAACTGCACGACACTGACAATAATGAAGAGGGAATGTTCAGTGATGAAGAGCTCGAAGCAAATTACAACGTTATCTTACCAAAATTACATATTCCTGTTGTTTTGCCAGATACAAAGTAAATAACGAAATCTATAGATAAAGAGACTAATAAATACTCTTTTAAGAAAAACTGTGGGATATTTATACTTTTGACAATGTCTGGATCTTTAACGAATCAAGATGGATTTGGATTGTGTTGTCAAATGAACGAGCCCTGATCTTGCAGTACCTGGACACGGGAACTGTTAATGAACTTAGAACGCCGTTAGGTTTCACTGATACATTGACCATTGCTTATGTCTCAAATCTTTTAATATAAAAGTTTTTCAGTCTGATTTTATCATGAATCTTTAGCCGGTAATCTCGGTCATATCTATAAAGCCTTATGTAAAAGTTGTTCGGATACAATACCTGTGCTGGATTTTTCTGCTGATGATTCAATTATGGTGAATAATCGTGACTACAACAACGCGTTCCTGAATGCTTGTCAAGCAGCAGATTGGAATAACCACGATAACAAACGTCTGTTTACTATCATGAACACGTATGGTTTACATCGTATTGCATTGATGAACTATGATAACGTCAAATACAATGCACTCGCACACGAGAAAAATTTACATGCTTACAAAAATGATAGAATGAAAGTGTGCCCTTTATTTACAAAGCAAAGCGCATTTGAAGAGGGAAAAAAAAAAAAAATCCAGATGACACCCATATCCCTTTACAGTGCCATCAGTACCTTACTACCTCATTTGTAACAGTACTTTATGAATTGCACCTATACTGAACTGACAAACGATATGGCTGCGTTTTTAAACCAAGATTGGTCAATCCACAAAAGCATGAGGTATGTTTGCGGCCGAGCTTTGGAAGGATCGATTCTATTAAATGGATCTACTGGGAAAGCGCTTCTTGTGAATTGTGTCGAGGTGTTTGGTCAAAGAAGAACTTTGCATGCTCATCGAGAATCATTTCGAACAAATAACGGGGGACCAATGTCTACCTCAATTCCTCCCGAAGACATGAAATACAAAAACGTATACCCCCACAACAATAACGGATGCGGATGACACGAAGCTTGTGATTGGAACAAAAAATTTAATACATTAATTGCTTCAAGTCTGCGTTTAGATGCGCCTTTCGACCCAGAAGTCGGACCAAACGTCGTATCTTTTGACCTGAACGACAGTTCCAAAGCAAAAATCACCACCATCCCCGTCAAGGAATCAGCAAGGAAAGAAGCAGCTGAAGTTGCTCAAAATAACAATGCAGCATTCATTGCTCCCTATGACTTAATCTACCAATTACGCCAGCTAGGAACTCGCTTTCACCAGCAATCAGCCTACTTTCTTTGTCAAGAAAGCAACGAGACGGTAGATAATTTGGCGGCTAGACCATATACCATCTGTACTCTCGCAGAATGGGATAGCGACAATGACAATGCGAATTATCGTACTGTATTCAAGCTCTTCCAAACAATTGCAATCAACGTAATATGTGGGAGCCCTCGTTAAGAAAAATGCACTATATCCTCATTATGCAGCGATTTGAAGGTGGAGGGAACTGCTGTATACTATATTTTTCAATCGATTTTGACTCAATTCTCTGATGGTACTGCCTTCATTACCATCATTGGCAGCGAATCTTCAAGCCGTGAACTCTAAAAACTCGCCAATCCTTTAGCACCTGCGATTACTAAGGCAAATCAATCAGTCAAACAAGCCGTCCTTCAGGCTTACGCTCGGTAAAACTGCCATCAGATCGTATACTTAAATGAATCTTATAGTAACTTCTGAAGCCCATCCCTAATGATACCAATGTGATTATTGACCGCTTCAGGCACAAAAAAAAAGTATATTCTTCTTTACCCCTTCGATTCCCTTAGCTTGATCATTTAAATAACAAAATAACTCCTCGTGACTACAGCAAGTAAAAGCCCCAACACGTACAATAACAGTATATAGTCCTTATTAAAATATAGCAATTTATCGTCATAATGGACAACTATGTCCCAGAAAAGAAAAAATCATGAAAAAACATCATTTTTAAAATGGTGCTTTAAAAAAAAAAAGCTCTCTAAACTTATCAAATCTCAAATATTTTTTATCCAATACATTTTTTCAAAACGATGTGATTGTCAAACCCAACGAGTCATTTAATGGATTTCATTATAGACATTCTCGTGTCTATCTATATAAAAAAAAAAAAAAAAAAAAAAAATTCCCCATCATAATAGTTAATATAAGAACAAAAAGAGCGAATCAATGCTTTTAAATCATAGCCGAGAATAACTTTCAGTAATGCTAAATCAAATTAGCCTAAAACGACAGTAAGATTTCTAAAATGTCAATCATTTGTTAAAAAGCAGGCAATCATTTTTCAGTTATTGCCAATTTTTTTTTTTAGATAACCGTCAATTATTTTTAGATAACTGTCAATCATGTTTTGGAAGTCGCCATTTACCAGCCGCACTGTATTTATTCGCTTTGCCAGATAAATCCACCCAATAAGTCTTTGTTGTTCATGTTCAGAACTTCCTCAATTTTCTACACATAGAGATGAAACAGTGGTAAATGGTATTGTAAGAATTATGTAAATTTCTGAAAATACAACAATTAAAAATAAAAATGTCTGAAGTTGAATTTGAAGAAAATCTTTAGAAAATCAAGTAAAGATGCTGTGGTTGTTTCTCCTTTTTTTTTTTTTTTTTTTTTTTTTTTTGTTTCTCCTGACATTCTTCTTATTCATGAAAAAAAAAAAAAGGGTTTATTTTGATATATATATAATAGCACGTTGATTTAATCACTTATTTTCATTATATTTCCTTATTGATCTCACTTTGTTGGTTCCATTGTAAAGATAAACGCGAAAAAGGAAGATTGTTTCAATGATGTCATGAATAAAACAATATACACATTGCCAAGACAACTCTATCTTGAGTGTTTCAGTGTTTCAGTGTTTTTTTTTTTTTTTTTTTTTTTTTTTTTTTTTTTTTTGGTCCGAAATTAATTCACTTTCCGTTTTTACTGCGATCCATAAATAATTAGTTGCCAAAAATAACCCTTTTTTCTTTTTTTCTATTTTTTTTTTTTTTTTTTTTTTTTATTATTATTACAGAATGCATGTTGTATCTCTAGTGTTATTAGCGCTTGTTTTTATACATGTAAATGGTCAACAGCTTTGTAATGGATACGCAGAATATTGCAATAAACCATATAATACATTATCACATCTTATAACACACAATTCTTACGGCTATGTATCCAATCCTGCTGCTAATCAAGTCTGTCCTATTACAACCCAACTTGATGATGGTGTCCGAGCTCTCAAATTGTCAGCAGTTAAGCCTACGAATGCAACAACAGATGGTAGTGTTTCAGCAGACAGTATTTATCTTTGTCACACATCATGTATTATTCTTAATGCAGGACCTGCTGTGGATACACTTCGTACAATCAAAGAGTGGGTTATCAATAACCCTAATGAAGTAGTGACTATCATGTGGAATAATATAGATGCATTTGATGGGGACGCTTTCTCCGCTGTTTACAACGCAAGTGGTATTATAGAATACAGTTATCAACAACCCGACAAAAACTACACCTGGCCAACATTAGGTGAATTAATTGCTAGTGGAAAAAGAGTCATTAATTTTGGTGACACTTACTATCAACAAGATTACCCCTGGTAAGCCTTTTTTTTTTCTTTATTTTAATTTAATTATTTTATTAATTTTCTTTCTCTCTTTATTTTTTAAGGTTGTTGACAGAGTTCAATTATATTTTCGAAACACCTTATGAAAACCATAATGAAAGTTCATTCTCCTGTACTATTGATCGACCTCAAGACCCCGCCAGTCCAACAGAATTTATGTATGTCATGAACCATTTCCTTTATGGCTCTCTTCAGTTGGGTTCATTGGATATAGAAATACCTCAAAAGGGTCGCGCTAATGTGACAAACGCTGATAACTCTTTATTAAAACAAGCAAAGGAGTGCTCCAAAACCTTTGGTCGACAACCCAACTTTTTAGAAGTCGACTTTTATAATTTAGGAAACGCTCTTCAAATCACTGCTGAACTTAACAACGTTACTTATGCCAACACACAGTCTTTAAAGTGCGACGCTTACGCTGCTCAAGCTGCAAGTAGTTCAAGTACAGATTCATCTGAAGCTGTTCAAACCATCAGTTTTAGCTCAGTTAGTTTACTGCTAACTTTGATTGCTGCTGCATTCTTTATCTTCCTTTAGATTGTATTAAAAAGTTATTCCCTTCCTCCTTCTTTAGAATAGTCAACTTTCTATTTAAAGAAAAATAAACTAAATTAAACTTTTCATCATTTGGGATCGTCTTCTGGACAACAAATCATCTAAAATACTCTCCGCCCACTAAAAAAAGATCGGCTTGTTTCACTCTTTTGAACAATGTTTATTGGTCAAAGGTTTTAGGCGTGTTCGACCCTGCAAACACCTTTTTTTTTTTTTTTTTTTTTTTTTTTTTTTTTTGAAAGAGGTTTGTTTTAATAAAATGGGAAACTGTATCTCTTTCACTAGTCATATAAAGACTAAACTTTCAATTAGAACAGAAACAATGACACAAGATCAAGAACCATCTTGCGTCTACCAAAAATCACTGAATACAAACCGAGAATTTCATAATGAAAAGAACTCTACCTATTGGTTGCCTAAAGACGATGACGAGCAAAGAAGGTTAACAGGACAACATTTTGCTTGTAAAGAACTTTTTGAAGGGTATATTATACAATACAATACAATAAAATACAATAAAATACAAAAAAATACAAAAAAAAAAAAAAAAAAAAAAAAAAAAAAAAAAAAATTGGATGATTTATTTCATTGTTACAGAAATATATTGTCTAGTGTCCGCGAGAATTTAGATTTTGAAAGTGGTATTTCTATTCTTGATGTAGGATGTGGTTCTGGAGTATGGATTATGGCAAGTAAAATTTTATGCAATCAATTAAAAATTGACCTTTTTTTTTATAGGATATGGACAACGATTATCCGAATTGTACATATCGCGGTTGTGATATTGTAGATGTAACCAATAAGGTCTTGGATCTTGATAGGTTTAAATACGACTATGGAAATGTACTCCAAAGACTTCCCTATGATGATAATACGTTTGATTTTGTTCATATGAGACTTTTCATGTATGCGCTTCGTAAAGATGAATGGCCAGTTGCTATTGAAGAAGTCATACGCGTTGTAAAACCTGGAGGATTGGTTCAATTTCTTGAATTCGCATATGAGGTTTTTTTACTAGATTCCTGAAGATACCTCGACTATTTGTTACAGACATGCAATTGCAGGTAAAAATTCTTTCTCTCACATACCTTTTTAATATAACCATAATTTACATAGTCAACTCATTCGCTGCCAAGATTGGACAAAACCCTCATATTGCGCGAGAAATAGAAGGCCTGCTTTTATCTAATGACAAGATAAAGATCATACAGTCAAATTACCAACATTGTTACCTGAGCAAGTATAAAACAATTACAGAATCGGGCTTTAATTAACCCTTTTTATAGACTCTGGAAAACCTGTTTCAAAAAAATTTGTTTGGAACTTTCTTGAGGCAACAAAGGGTGTAATGAAGTACTTAGGACCACACTTGGGATTAAATAACAAAGAAGAAGAGCTTGATTATATGGAAAAGCTAAGGCACGGTATGCTGACAACCAAGTTTTCTTTTATTGCCAGTTCCATTTCAGTACAAAAGTTATGTAAAGCATCTGATTAAAAAAACTAAAATACAAAGGAAAGTCATTCTGTACACTATTTGTAGCTTCTCAGAACATATGCCCTTGCTCTGAGGTTTAATGTGGGTACACAAACCTCCAAAAAATAAATAATTATGTGTGTAACTTTAACTCGATTAGGAATATGTTGAAAGTTCTGTTTGATTTCCTTTTCAGGATTCGTCAAAAAAGGGGGTTTATTTCTTCGCATAGACCATTTGATTGAAACTACTGCTCTTGTGATATTGGATGAAACCAAGGGTGTGCCAAGACTTGGTCAATATCTATTCTTTTTTCGATATCTCTGTCCAACATTTTCTTTACAAGATCAAGAGATTCTGTATTTATTTAATTGTTTTAGAACGTTTGCTTTTACTCTTTTTTTTTTTTTTTTTTTTTTTTTTTTTTTTTTTTTTTTTTTTTTTTACCTTCAGATAGTATAAAGGGAACTTTAAATTCATCTTCCAAGATTCCATCAATGTTGTTAAAAGGATTTTCACGATAAATGAGTGTAAATAGTAAGACGCCACTTGCCCAGATATCCTGAGGCGGGCCTTCGTAGAGCTTTCCTTTGAGTACTTCTGGCGCACAATACTCAAGAGTACCAGTAAACGTGTCAAATTTCCTGTCCTTTTTATAATAAGCAGCACATCCAAAGTCTATCAGATGAATGGTTCCTTTTTGATCTAAAATCACATTCTCATCTTTTATGTCGCGATGCACAATCCTGTGTGTATGTAAATGTTTGACAGCACTTGCTATTTGGTAGAATATATGTCTAATCTCATCCTCCGTCATTTTTTTGTCAAGTTCTATATAGTCAAACAGGTCCATACCATCCCCTAATAGCTCCATCACTACAAAGTAACAGTCCTCGTCTTCCATACTGGTAATCAATTTACAACAATTCAGATGTGGGTATTTTTGAAGGGTATTTAATATGTGAATTTCCATAGGAATTGAACCCAATTGTCTATCTCTGTGTATATACAAAAGTTTATCTGTTATTATCATTATTGTTATTTTTTTGTGCATGTGTATTGTACATAACTTGCCTTATCCAAGAATCGACAATTATCTTTGATTTGATAATATACTTGATTACCAATTTGTTTTGAAAGGGATCATCTTTACGGTAAGCCAGTTTTGCCATACCATAAGTACCCTGACCAAGTACATCTAGTATGACATAATCGTCTAATGGATGTCGTTTGTTGTTATCTGTATTACTTGTAGTTTGCGACAACTTGTGTTTGCTTTCTTCGAGATAATTTGAAGGGAAAAGTCTCTTGGCTTCATCTACAGCACCGAATGAGCTTATTCTGAAAGGTCTAACAATAGGTACCCTTGGCTTTTTGTTTACTGTAAGCGGCACCTCTTTTTTCTTATTTTGCAAAGACAACTCCCGCGTACGATAAGTTCGATTCATATTCTTTTCGTGTTTTGATACCGCATCAATTCTATCATAAGTGATCCAGACATTGACCAAGTCATCTTCAATCACCTTAATCTCAATGTTTACAGCAAATTTGCTTTTGTCTCGATGGCAAACATAAATCATGGATTCGTCTTCTTCAGATAACAGCTTTTTACATAAACGATTATTAGCTGTGCTCATAGTGCCCATGTTGGATAGAATAGTCGGCATTTGAGGCATCAGATCATGAATATTTAATTTGTCAACAACCTTATCGACAGAATAACCGAACAAATATTTTGCAGGTACAGTGTTCAAGTGATGAATTAATCCCGATAAACGGTGGAAGGTGATTGAACCAGATATAGATGGTAAAGAGGTGATTTTGACTACAAATGTGGCCAAGTCATCGTTTCCAATAGCAACGTGCCGATTCAAGCTCAATATAACAGGAAAATAAATACCTTGGCTGGACAGACTACCGAAAAATTTCAGCCTATCAATCTTTTCTAAATTATCATCTCTTTGTTCTTTGGATAAAGCAGGCACTAAGCAATTGACTGGTTTACCGATAATCTCTTTTTCCTGATATCCGTAGATATCAATCATGGTACCCAACACCCTTTGAATTCTACAGTCCGAGTCCACATAGACGGACAGGGTCGTTTCGTAAATCTCTTCAATAATCCATATATACACTCTATCGCCGTTCTCTGTTGGTTTCTCTTTTAACCAAAGTGATGCCACTGATTTCGTTTCATTTCTCTTTTGGATGGGTATCTACAGAAAAATAAGACGTGAAATCAGTTTTTTTTTTTTTATCAAATAAATTTCCCGAGTGCACACACACACACACACACACACACACACAAGGCATTACTAACAGTTGTTCCACATATAATCACTTTTTGTGTATCATCAAATATCTTTTTTCTATGTTCCAACATATTTGTGATTTGATTTCTAAAGGGTTCTTCCAAACATGTTTTGATAAATGACACACCAATAAATGATTTATCAATGCCAAAACACATGGACGCAATATCATTAAATATCAAGATAACTCCCTCCGAGTTGGTGGTAATAATGGCTTGGTTTTGAGGTAAATATCTTGTGGGTGTATGTAATGTTCTGCAATATGAACGTGTCGTTTCTTGGATCAAAGGTAACATTTCTTTGCCTGATATATTTTGCGTACTCCAACTCGGTTTAAGTGGAACGAATTCATAATCTTCTTCCATATCAGGTTGCGATAATCGGCGATGAGATATTCCGTTCTCATTCACTAAACCCATCTTTCGAACAAGGTCCATACCTCGAGTAATCACACTGCTACTGGAACCGCTTCTCTTTTTGGTACGCTGTAAATCTTTCCCTAATGGTACTTGTCTATTCATTTTTTTTGGGGAGGAGGTTATTATCGTTTGATTGTTGAAAATATATGTTTACTTTTCTTGTATTTGAAGTGTTTCATCTAAATTTGATTATCAATTATACACGTAGATTTTTTCTACAATTTCGAGTCTCTTTTTTTTTTTTTGCATTTACCTTGTGTAAAAGTCCGAGTGAAATCCATACTATTATTTTGAAAAAGAAAAGAGAGAGAAAAAGAGAGCCTTTATTTATATATATATATATATATATATATATATATAGGAGAAAAGAGGGGTAAAAAAAAAAAAAAAAAAGGGAAAAGAATTTTATGTAAAAAATACGTCCAATAAAAGTAGAAGTTTTATAACTCAGAGCTGCATACACTACGTTACAGTCGGTCAATAAAAAAAAAATAATTGTTGAAAGACAAGCTTCGATTATGGTAAGAGTTTACAATCCCATGAAAGATGTTTTGACAGAAACTATAGACTCAAACACTGTTCTTGAGACAAAAACTATCTGTAAGAGCTATCTGAATGATAAATATACTGAAAAGAATATTGTAGTAAAAGAGGTTAAAAAGGAACAAAAACTTTAGACGATAAAGCCTGCTAAATCAGCAGTTTTACAACATTTTTTAACAAAGAGAAGATGTTTGTTGATAAGATAGTTAAAAATCATAAAGAGAAATATTACTAAATTTATCCAAAGAACTCTTAGCACACGTACTGCGGAAAAATGGTGGAAAACATACAAAAAGACGGGACAGACGCCTTAAAAAAACCAAAAAGAATAATAGTGGTTCAAAGAGCACTTTCATTGCGTAACATGAGAAGTACATTAGGAAATTTGATAGACAATGATTCTCAGTTCTAAAGATATTATAAATAAATAAATAAAAAAACAATTCCAGGACTTTTCTATAGCAAAGTCGCAGCTTAATCATCATTTAAGGAATATTATGAAAATTGCCTCATTTCCAAGCCAGAGTTTAGGAGCTCTGTTGACAATTTGGAGACAAAATACGAACGGTTTGTGAACTGGAAGGATAAGGATCTGGACTATACAAAAATTTGCGTGTTTATTGATGAAGTCGGGTTTTATATGAGAAATAGCTGGGCTGGGCCATCAGTTGGAACTCGCGCTGTGGTTTAAAACTGCAAAAACAAGAATAACTTCTCACTCGTTTATTGGAAATACCCGTTTGTCTGCAGTGCTTTATGTCATTTTTGGAAAAGCTCCCCCTCACAAACCTAAATTAAGCACTTTGCCAAAAAAAAAAAAAAAAAAAAAAAAAAAAAAAAAGAGAGAGAGAGAGAAAGGAAAACAGCGGAAAGAAAAGAGACATAGCTAAGACTAACGACGAAGAAGGAACTTAAGATGACTGCACTCATATAATTGATGTAAAACTAACTCCAAAAAATACAGCAACTGCTCATTTTATTAAGTTTGTCAGCAAACTCCTTAGTAATATGGGTGAGAACGAATCTTTAAAGGACAGTTATTTAGTGATGATAACGCTAGTATCCATAAATCGAAGTCAATGATTCAAAAAATCAAAACTAGAGGTTACCCCCCTCCCCTTACTCACTTGAACTAAATCCTATTGAACGGCTCTGGGTCTTAGTGAAAGGGAAAATTAAGCGCCGTTGTTTGATAAAAGAAGAGACATTATCTTCTAGAATTGGTGATACGTTTAATGACTTACGTTTTAGTGGTGTTTGTGGCTTTTGCTTTCATTCCAAATATCAAACTATAAATTGCTTTAAACGAAATCTATTCTAAGCCTTTCACTGAATAAATATCCACTGATTTTAACTACAAATCAACTGAAATGTTACGAAACTAAAACGTTATACGATTTCATTAATTAAATCATGGTTAAGTGCTATAAATTGAACTTAGCAGCATCTTTTTCTCCTATTATGATATACAATTATAATACCTACGAACCGAACTGTACAAAGCATTGTTTTATTATACGAGGTTTTTTTTTTTTTTTTTTTTGCACTACACAGTTCTCCGTCTACCACCACCACAGCATCTGCATGTTAACAAAGCAGCAAGGGCATTAAAGATACCAACAATACAGCTTGTAATTCCAGAAATAATTGCTTGGAAGAAACCAGCAATGGCACTAACTATACTTGAGATAAGAGCAGCAACAGAACTGGCAATTCCGCTTAGGCAAGAAAATATAGATCCCATTTTTTTTTTATGTTGGAAATAGAGAGGATGGGAATAATTTGATCCACTGTATTTATAAAGTATTTCCGGAAATAGATTGCATAAATTTAAGGAATCCTTGCTCACACATAAAAAAAAAAAAATGCATGAATAGGATTTTTAGTAGAAATTGCATAAACTTTGAAATTATTTATTATATTCTTTATTTAGATGATATTGTAGCGTTTGAATCTGAATAATGAGATAATTACTTTAAAACTAGGTATTATTACAAGCGTTAGTTGTGTCTTGTAGTTAGGTTATTCTTCTCTCATTAACTTTTCATATTTTATTTTTAACCAACTGATCAATGGGAAGTATTAAATTTACTCGTCACGGGGCTGAAAAGAGTAGTTTTTTCTTTAACATTTGTGACATTAGAAGATTATGGATGCCTTTCTTCAATTCTAAAGCTACTTTCTATACAGATAGTGATCGCTAAAGTTAAAAGTATTTCCATTTTCACGTTACCTTTAAAAGAATTTTCACCAGATGTTCACTTTGTTCCTCAATTTTATCATCTAAACCTGAAAACATAATAGTTGAAAACGTGTGTAATACAGAATCTGCTATTAGACGAGTTGATGTTACATGTTTTTAGTTTAATAATAATAAAAGAGAAGGGGGCTTTTATCTACGTTTATATATATATAAGGCGACCAAAACAAAAAGATACCTAAATTTGATTGATATAAAAAAGTATCATAATATCGATGCTTCAAAGTTCAAAACATTCTTCTATTAAATCTAGAGTTTAATAATGAGCAAAGGTTTTTTTTTTTTTTTTTTTTGGTACCTGTGTTTTAAAACATGCAATCCAAACTCTAATCGTCTTTAATGCTTGTGTTCTTTATATTCAAATCTGAATTTGATCTGTGAATCAAATGGACTTTGTATCAAAGAAAGAGAGAGAGAGAGAATGATAGACATACTGTGTAAAAAAAAAAATTGATAGAACAAAAACTGAGGTTTTGTATTTACAAACAATTACATTGATTATTAACGATAAAGTCGATCAAAAGGAAAAAAGAATAAAGGGAATATAAAGTTGGATTAGTGAGCAAACATGTTCAACTGTCAGATATCTGTTTTATTTCGGACCTATGTCCGTAAATTTTCAATATCTGACTTTTTTTTTTTTTTTTTTCGTCACGAATGCGGTACAAAATACAGCAGAATCCAAGTGCTGAATAATCTACCAACGCTTCGATTCTTATTCGACGTGCCCCATACACTAAAAAATTGTGAAAATTGCGGAAAGAAAAAAGTATAAATACTTGTGCCATTTTCAAGATATCCTGTTAAATCACTGATTTAAACATCTATTTTATTAAGATGAGCCAAGAAGCACTTATTGTTGTTGATGTACAAAACGAATATTTCCCTGGTGGTAAATTGCCTTTATCTTCACCTGTCGAGACTACCGAAGCATGTGCTCAATTGATCAAAAAGTTTAGACAAGAAGAAAAGGAAGTTGTCTTTATCCAACATGTCACAAAGGGAAAGCTCGAAGGAATTGTCCCATTCTTTCTCCCAGAAACTCATGGTATTGAAATCCATGACAGCATCAAGCCTCTACCCACTGAAAAGCTTATTGTCAAGCACGAATCATCCAGCTTTGTCAACACTGATCTTAAGGAATACCTTGTAAGCAAAGGTATTAAGAAGCTGATTGTCGTAGGCATGATGGTCCACAACTGTGTTAATGCCACCGTATATTCTGGTGTGGATGAAGGATTTGATTGTATTGTGGTTGAAGAAGCTGTTGATACCTTTGATCAACCTCTTAATGGCAAAATAATCAAGGCTGAACAAATCAAGGAATCCTTTTTGGCCGGTATCCAATTTGCTTATTCTAAAGTCTACAAGCTTCAGGATGTTTTGCAAAATAACTTTACCTATGAAAAATAAATTAAAAACTACTCTTTTATTTACGAACTTGTTGTCTTATTTTCTATGAAAGACGTGATTCATTATAAAATAGGCGTGTACAACATAGCCTGATACAAGCAACAGTAATATATGAGCGTTTTTTTTATTATTTTTTTTAGGAAAGATAGATCTATTCCACATGACCTCAAAAATAAACAAAAGTTAGATCAGCAGTTGGGTTAATACACGTTATTTATCATTAACCCCTTTTTGCGTAACAAGTGTTTTGCTTTTTTTTTTTTTTTGAAAAAAAGAAAAAAGTGGGAGACATATTCAATCTCTGTCAATGTTACGAGTAGTGACATCATTACATAGTAATTGCCTCTTGCTTCGAAAAAGATGTGCGATTACAATTTCAGCAAGATGTCTATCTAAAAATTCACCTAGCTTATACAAAAGTAATCCGCGAAATGACTGGACAGATCATGCCGTCATTCTACAAAAGTTCAGGAATGAGAGTCAGACTTTGGAAGCCAGTAATTTATGACACTTATATTTTTCAAAAATAAGCTGAGACTCTATAGGACTGAAAACACAGATACTCAATTTTGGCAAAAAGTCACATATTCATCGACAGGCCGGCCATTTAGGTATAAAGGGCAAACTGTTAGAGGAGCTATCGAAAACATTTGTTGTATCTGCATTATCAGGAAAGATACCTGGCTGTTCTACAAAAGAACTCTGTGTGTTATATTCTGAAAGAGAAAATCCAGGTAGACTCACAAACATACATTTGCTTCAGAAACTAATACTCGTTATTAGCTCAGATTGATAAAATACTTTTTCAAGCCTTTGTCGATCATGCAAAACCTTTTTTATCAAAAGACATTGTCAGTAAACTAGAATCGTTAAAAAAATTAAGTGACCTGCGTTTTCCAATTGAATGGTTTCCTGAGGCTAGAAAGATGAAAAGGTAAAGAAAAGGCCGCGTGATATGTATCTTAAGCTTTTTTTTTTAGGAAAATTATTTTGCATGTAGGTCCTACAAACAGTGGGAAAACATATCAAGCTTTGAAACGACTCCAAGTAGCAGAATCGGGAATCTATTGTGGACCTTTGCGTCTGTTAGCACGCGAGATTTTTGAAAGGATGAACAATGATGGGATCATGTGTAACTTACTTACAGGAGAAGAGAAAAAACAAGTATCGGAAGACGCAAAGCTGACCAGTTCCACCATTGAAATGGCGTCTTTAGGAAAGCCTCTGGACGTAGCTGTGATTGATGAAATTCAAATGATTGCAGATCCATACCGTGGCTGGGCATGGACTCAGGCCCTATTGGGTCTCATGGCAAAAGAAGTTCATCTTTGCGGTGAAGAATCTGCTGTTCCTCTTATTCAAAAAATAGCGAATGATTTGGGTGAATAAGTAGTCGTGAATAAATATGAGCGACTTACGCCTTACGTTATGAGTAATACATCTCTTAGGGCTGATTTAAGCAAAATTGAGAAGGGTGACTGTGTGGTTGCCTTTTCTCGAAAAAAGATATTCGGCATCAAAAAAAATATTGAAGAGGCTACTGGTCTAAACTGTGCAGTTATATATGGTGGTTTACCACCAGGTAAAGTCAATGGAAGTATCGCTTTTTTTTTTCTGTCAAACCAATCTTGAACCTTTTTTTTTTAAAAAAAAAAGAAACCAGATCTCTTCAAGCAAAGGCTTTTAACGACCCTGATAGTGGCTTTGACGTTTTGGTGGCATCGGACGCAATAGGAATGGGGTTAAACTTGTAAGTATTTTTAATATTTAATTAAAACTTTTAATAATTTTCAAATCTCTGGTTTAAGAAATATTAGGCGTATTGTTTTCAATGAAACTACAAAATTCGATGGAAAGGATGTTCGACGTATCAGTATATCTCAAGCAAAACAAATAGCTGGACGAGCAGGTCGATTTAATACCACTTATAGTCATGGTGTTGTTACTACGTATGATTTCAATTCCTTTTTTTTATTGATTTATTCTTTGTATACACATCTAACTACATTGGCATATTCTTAGACTCTTTTCAAGTGATTTTGATTATATTGAAGAAGCTATCAATGCCCCCATTGCTCCCCTTGAAGTAAACTAAAACTATATGTCAGCTGAAAATACCTTTTAATCATTTAATCCCAAAAGATGGCCGGTTTACTACCAACTGTGGACACTTTGGAACTTTTCTCCTTGCAAATGCCCGACGAGAGCTTCTCTGTTTTATTGGTATAAAGAAAAACCAGGGAAAGAGGTATAACTCTTATACTTCTTTTTTTTTTTTTTTTTTTTGTAAATCCAGGAGAAGTTTGAAGATCTGGCTTCTGTAAGTGGAAATTATTTTTTATGCAATTATGGTGATCAAAAGGCAAATAGAAAAATACCGGAATACTTCTTTAACTAAATATCTTGTTCTAATTAGAAAATAGCAGATCAATTGGAAGACGTCCGTTTACTATTGAGGGACAGGTATCAATTCGTGATAGCACCAGTGGACACGAAAAGCGAGACATCCATGAAGCTCATCAAGACGCTCGCCCAAAAGTTCAGTCAAAAAAAGACATTTAACTTGAATGAATTTATTAGCTTACCTAGTCAATGCCCTGCTGACCCCACACAACTAAGAGAGTTGGAGGAGACCCACAAGCAAATAATTCTTTACATGTGGCTAAGGTGCGATTAAGTATGATACTTATATTTTTGCTTATTCACTTTTTTTTTTTTTTGGTAGCTTAAGATATCCTGATACTTTTGTTACTTTACAAGATAATGCTATGGAAACCAAGGAACGCTGCGCACGATTAATACACGAAGGACTGAAATTATTTAGGATATCCGCACCGTCCAAGAAAAAGCAGAAATCATCTGTGTCTAAACACGACTTAAAAATAGGAAAACAAAGTTACACGGAAGTTGTAGTGAAGGGCAAAAATTTTAGATCTTTATGAAACATGCAATTTTTTGAAACCTCTCCACCCAGAATATTTAAATAACCAATAAAATAAAAAGGTGGTAATTGACCAAAAAAAAAAAAAAAAAAAAAAAAGGGGGGGGGGGGGGAGGGGAAGGAGTCCTCCGATAAGTTATTCTTTATTTCTTGAAACCTCCCCCCCAAGCGAGTTAGAAAACAAGAAATTTATCCATTCAGTCAAAACTGGCTGCCATGTGCGTTGTGTAACAGAATTGATTGTAGGCTCTATTGTGTCACTATAAACCTTCTAAAATTGGGTATTTTTCAAAGCAAAACCCAGGAACACGCATTGATCTATAATTGGAAAGTAAAAACGTTATTTCTCTTGGTATACTAAATGATTTCATCATGAAATATGTTGATTGTTAATGTGAATAAAGCATTCAGATTAATAACAAATGCTAGTTGTATCAGGGATTTAATCTTCGATACAGACATGTGCAAGATGCAAGGTTCCTAATTCTATCGATTCAATTTGTAATTGGTGCTCCTGTAAAGAGAGAGGTTTAAAATAGCTTTTTACACTAACCAGATTCAAATGGTCGTTTGACATTAATTGACGTATCCATGCAATATTTACAAGAATTCATAATATGAAACATACTTACAATGTAAAGCCTTTTAATGAACAGGATCTTTTATATTATGAATAGACATAATAGGAGGCTTAAAGAATAATGCAAAAGAAAGATTCTGGTGAAACACTAATTTGGGTCATTTCGGCGCATAAAACATGCGATCAAATGGTATTTAAAGAGACAATTTTGCACCAAAAGCTAAATTTCCTACAACTTTATTACTCGTTTACTTTCCTTTCATTCAAAATGCGTCTTACTCTCCTTGCTTCCGTAGCTGCTATCGCTACTGCCGTTTCTGCCGCTCCTTTTGAAAAGAGAGCTGTCAAAGCAAAGGTCTACACTACTTGTTCTGTTCCTGGTACCATGGCATTAACTTTTGATGATGGACCTTATGAATACACTTGGGCTTTGGCTGAAACTCTTCACGAAAAGGGTGTTACCGCCACTTTCTTCATGAATGGTAACAATTGGGTGTAAGTTTTCTATAAGAAAAAACCAAAGAAACAATGGTGGCTAAATGTAATTTTTTTTATATATAGGGATGTTGCCACTCAAAGTGTCAAGACATCTGCTGGTACAAAGACTTATAAGCAAGTGATCAAGCACGTTTACGACCAAGGACATCAAATTGGTAGCCACACCTTCAGTCATAAAGAACTTGGTGGTCTTTCTTCTTCTGAAGTCAAGTCCGAGATGACTAAGCTTGAAAAGGTCTTTAGATCTGTCCTTGGTAAGAACCCTCTTTATATGCGTCCTCCTTCTGGTGATTATGATAGTACAACTCTCACTGCATTGGGTCAACTTGGCTACAAAGTTATTCTTTGGGACATTGACTCAAACGATTGGAGATACAAAGATGTCTCTAGCCTTTCCAAAGAACAAGCCAATTATAAGAGTATCATTGAAAAAGACAGCAAGAAGAATCCTCACGGCCATATTGCTCTTCAACACGATGTTCATCACAAGACAGTTGAAAAGTTGGTTCCTTGGGTTATCTCTTACATCAAGAGCAAGAAGAACTACAAGTTTGTTTCTGTTGCTGAATGTCTTGGTAATACCAAGGGTAGCGCTTATAAGACCAAGCAATAAATATTCCCAACACTTTACCTTTTTTTTTAAAAAAAAAACGTTTGATCCATTGTTAATAAGTCTATGTTCCTATCACTCTCAGACTTGTGTTACCCGTGCTTTATTCAAGTTAGACTTGTCTTAGACATGCGCGTTTTTTTAAAATTAAAATTTATTATGAGACTCTTTCTGTTACAAAGGAGATTGAGATTAAAAAAAAATAACTTTATACATCGCATTAATATCCTCAAAATAACTATGACGAATAATGAGGCCAATTTCACGTACAATTTATTTGTTTGATCTTTTGTCTACTATTTATGCTTAAATAGAAGCACTCACTGGATTGTCATAACGGAGTAAAAATTTGTAAAATTTTACGGCAAGTCTAACAAAAGTTCTACAATTTAATTGTAGCGAAAAAATAACACCTAGTAATAAAAGCGTACTAACACATGAAAAAAAAAAAAAAAAAAAAAAAAAAAAAAATTAGAGTATGAAAGCCACCTGAATATTTACACAAATCAAATGCAGGTGTCTTTGTTATAATTATCTTTCTTCTCTTATAAACAGAGAATACAATAAATAACTCCCTTCTTCTCTATTTAACGAAATATAATCTCTGGAATATTACAATTGTATATTAAAAAGAAAGCTCAGATCTTTTACAACAGAGTTTCAATGAATAGCGGTGAACAATTTCTTGGAGACAATTCACAAGTTTGGAGAGATGTCAACGGGATTCTTACGGGCCAAAAAGTGAGTAGACGGATGGTAGCTGAAAAACATTTCGATAGATACTTACCACAGTTTTTTGGATAGTTTGAATGTAGGGAACTTGATATCCCAGCTTCAACAGTGGGGGATGTAGTGAGAAAGTATCGTGACCACGGCATAACAACTGCTCAACTACGCTCAGGAAGACCTAAAGAAACTTACTGAAAGAGACCTGAGGTATGTGGCCGTTTCTGCGAGAAGAAATCCCTTCGATCCAATTAGCATTCATCATCAAAATTTAGCCATAACAACCGGCAATTCGACAAGCGTTTCAAGCCAAGGAATTTTTTTTTTCCATTCTGACCTGCTTTAAAGCCTTTCTTGTCATACCGCAATATGCTATGAAGAAATATTTGTGTGAATGACAAGATCGATTGGACTATCAATGACTGGAGTAAGGTCATTTGGTCAGATGAGTCCAGATTTGCACTTAGACATAACGATGGCGGCGTAAGAGTCATCCGAAAGTTTGGTGAGCGGCTTCATAAGTAGTTTATTTTGCCTACCTTCAAGTTTGGAAAAGGTTCCGTGATGGTTTGGGATTGTTTTTACGCTGGAGGATTAGACTCCTTGGTTAAACTAAACTATATGGGAGTGTAGATTAAGACAAATATGTTCATTGTTTGAGTGACAACTTTTTGCTGTGATTTGAAGAAATATGTTCCCACTAATTACAAGGAACGTCTGCTTTAAGAAATGTCAATCTGGATGAAACCAATGGACGCGATAGACTTTTGAAAAGAAATGAAGCGTAAAGCTACCCTGCATATCCCGGAAGCCATTTGCTCTAAAATTATCAACAGGTTGCTCACGACCGATGCCCACAATCTTCTGGAGTCCATTGGCACAAGCGCCCATTATAATTTGCCAACACCAACACTAAAAACAACAGCTGTTTCTATACCGGCAGCTCTGGAACCTAATTTTTTATTGGTGGTAACTGTTACAAGATCTTCACCCTACTCCACCTTTACACTCAACAAATCAAGACTATAGAGTTGGAGTTGGTGAAAGTTTTGTGGTAAAGACGGGGGTACTTTTAGAACTCTTTTTATTCGTGATTGAATTAGAAGAACAAAAAGTGTATCGAATTAATCGGAAGATTATATAGCTGATTTAGGAATACTTAAATGAGATCATTCAGATGTATTGACACTAAGTTTAACTATTCAATTATAGTCTTTATCATGAATTAGAGTGGTTATATATTATGTGTTTACAACAAAGACAGCATCAGCGGTAACAAAGCCAACAACGAGAACAGAAACAACGACAATGAATGGATATTCAATGGTAATAACATGACAGATATGTTTAAACAATACTAGCATCAAATTAAAGCCCAAGTAGCGGACAAGAGTTCGTTTCAAGCAGAATCTGACCTGTAAGAAATACTTGCCCTGTTCAACATTTCCTTTCTGGCGCCCAATTAGCATAGCGACTTGAAAGTGCAGGTCTTTAGATGCGAATTTGTTGATTCTCTTTGACATGCTACCATAAATCGATTTATGGACAATTTGGAGACGGATTTCTCAACGCAAGGGGTGTTTGATTTAGCGGCTATTGTGGAAGATATTCAAGCCAGAAAGAAGTCGACTGTAGATTCCCAACTAGATTTCCTCCTCAAAGCTAAAACCATGGGCTCTGCCAAAGCATCTGTGGTACGTGGTATTGCAAATCTGCAAGTCTATATAAATTTGAGAGGAAGAGAAAAAAAGGCACGCAGAACTATACTAATTCCCATCCCTTTTACATAGTGTGGCAAAACTTCCTACCTGAGAAGTTGTTGACACGGATTCCATTGGAGAAACTGAATTAAAATCAACCTACTTTGATCCCGTGCTGACATTCATCCTCTCGAACCCTCAACAGAATGTCGTCTTGCGCTGGGCAAACAAGAATGAAGAAGCATCAGATATCCGCCTTGACGCTATCATCTCTACCATCGTCCAATCAAAGTATGACCGTCCTTTAGGCTTTGGCGAGGTGAAACCAGGTAGCTCATCAACAAATAAGCACTCACTCTGCATGGATACCCTTCGCCTAGCAAAACTATCTAAAGACAACATTGATCGCTATAGTTGGGACATCTGATTAACCTTTCAAGTCAACGGTATGTACCAATAACAAATAATAATAATAATACAAAAAAACTGATCATTAATTTTTTAGGCTACAAGATATCATTTTTTATAGTAACTTCAATACTTGGTATACCCTCCTAATGCCTTACATCTTTCCGGCATACTTCGGCAAAGTTTGACACAGATATCCTGATCTAAATTGGCCCATTCTTCATGTATAATCATCTCCAATTCTTCCAGATTGCCTTTCCACCACCGAGAATAGCCACAAGTATGGCAAGAAGCACCGTTCTCTTGAAAGATAAACTCTCTCTCTTCACTGTAAATCAGATTTTTGAACCAAGAGTGGAATGTGTTCGCCAGAATGTTGATGTAAACATCTTGGATCACGGACTCCCCAATCACTGCCATTGTACATAATTGATAACTAAGACGGGAAGACTTAGTGGGACAAAAGCAATCAAGAAGTATATAAAGAGATGCATTGTTCATCCAATAAATACCACCTAATTTTTATAAAGCCCTGTCATCGTCTACAACTCTTTTACTTTAACCTTAGAATAAAACGCTTATATTCTTATGGTTCTCGAAAGTGTATGGTGCATCTCATCAAGCGATTGTCTTTAAATGTCATCTTCACATCTTGACAAAGAATTCTTCCTACATCTGATCTTGGACGTCCCATTGTGGCCATATCCATGAGTAGAATGGCTTTTTTTTGTAATTCATAAATATTCAACGAATCCGTATCTTTTATTGTTTTTCGAATGCTGTTGACCATTACGTTTAAATCCCAAACTTCTAAGTCTTTTGATTAGGGAATCTTAACTTCACTCTTCTTCTTTGCTCGAAAGAAGTCTGATATTAACTGTTTTCTGTAATGAGAGGTTTGTCTTGGCGTATCGCCTTAAATGCTGAAGCTATTGCTGATCTTAGTCCATTAATTGTTTGAGTTGACAAGTGCTAGTACTCTACCAAGAATTGGACTATGGCTTATATGCTGTATTCTTCTGCATCTACTTCGGGGGGGGGGGTTTATTTGCACTACTTTGACCATTCCTGCCATCCATTATTGTAGTTCTTGTGTGTTGAGTCTCTAAGTGTCTTTTTTTAAGAAAGTTGTTGTTTGCGATATTTTTTTGACTTTCTCTGTATTTCCCAATAATAGCCCTGCGGCCATTGTCCATTTCTTGTTCTTGAACAAAATGGGCTTCGCCAGCTGTGTGATTCTCAGTAAAATGGGGAACCAACATTGGGTTGTCCATCAATGGGTGGTTAACATCGTCCTCTGAACTTTGTTCTGTTTGAGTTTGTGTAATACTCTGGGAATCAGTCTTCACTGTAGATTTAAAAACAGCGTCTTCTTGGGCTATTTTTATTGAAAGGTATCTGCCGCTAATAGCACGTGAGTCCGGATAACAGCTCCAAAATGTAGGAAGTTGTGCTGCATATCTGATTGCAAATACATCTATCTTCAATGGCCCCCAAACTTTGTTTATCTTTTGAAATGTTAATTTCGGCATTTTCATCTTGTAAACTAGGCCTTGATAACATGGGCCAACATATCAAAAGAAAAAATGAGCTGATGGCTTATCGACATCTCGCCAAGCTGTTGGGCTTCTTGTTCCAAGAAACAAACTTGAAGTTGTTGGAGTATGTAGAACATTATTTATACGTAATGACCGTTGTACGGTGAGCCTGTTTGTAAAGCTGTTGAAGAAGAAGTCATTGCTACATAGTTCCTTTATCCTTTTGTAGAAAGTAATGTGCTAACAATTTGTAGCATACGGAAAATTGAATCCATTATTGCCACTGAAGTCAAGAAAGAGAATATTGAGCTGTTGATCAACGAATGAAAGAAGAGCAATGTGAGCTCAGTCATATCCTTAAAGCAACAATCGAAAAATGTATATTCTAATCCATCAATGTTCAGACCAAGAACATCTTGCATATAACATAAGTTTTAAAAATTCGTGATCCAGCAGCGTGTTAAATAGTCTGTTAAATAGCCTGTTAAATAGTCTGTTAAATATAAAAACTATCCCAAACCTACTAAATATAACGCTTCGAAAAACCGTTTTGAAAATACCTTTTCTGCGTTATCATGTTTTCTATTCTAGCCTCGATTTCAGCTTTAACTTTGCTACTAAAACCAGAACAGCTGGGGAAAACTCAAAGGTGTGTAACATATTTTCAAAAAATCCTATTAAATTCAACAGGCTCGGTAAAATGAATTTTTGTTTGAGTTGACTGTGAGTTGAAGTTCTGAATAGACATTATATCTGACATGCTTTTCCTTTTTTGAACAGATTTTTTATATTTATTTACAATTTATTTGGTACTTGAGGCAAAGACTGTGAATAATAGCCATAAAACATGGGATTTACAGTAGAAGGATTGAATGGTTCTTGTGGTATAACTGGATAAGGACGATAAAAGGTATGACTTCCTTTAAAGGCTGGATGGACCGAATTGAAACTGGGAGGTTTCGTCTTGTCATCATTTTCCATAGGCATTATTTTTCTATTTTAAAAGAAAGAAAAAAGGAGAAAAAAGAAAAATATACACGCTCGCCTAAAAATGGTGTATGGTTTATGTCAGCCTGTGAAACTTGTTGAACAATCACGTGATTCTGTTTCGAAAGAAAAATTGGTTTGTTTTTTTTATTTTTTGCATGAAAAAAAATTAAGGTCTAATTCTGACACGAACATAAGGTACATCAACATCCTCGTCATTGACATCGTTTACGCATACTTCAAAGATCAAAGATTTAACGTGAGGTGGAATAGGTTTTTTTGAAACGCTTTCGACAACCTTGGATAATTTCATGCTTAATCTCTCAGCGGCCTTCTTCTTGTTCATAAAGAATGAGTAAAGCATAGAGACACCCGATGAAACCATGGTGACTTCAAGCTTGTGTTCGTTTTGGAAGTAATCGATAAATTCTTGCAAGGTCATATCGTGGTCAATATCGAATCTATCCCATAAACTAAACTTGATTCCATTGTATTCCAATGAGGGAACAGCGATAGGTTCAGAGAAACCAAAGAAGGGCAATGCCAAGTTGACGAAGCCATTCTTGTATTGTTCTAAATCCTTTTTACCATCAATGACCTTGTAAAGTTCAAGACAAACCAAACCCGTGACCATCGCTGTGGTTGTGGCAATGGCAGGAATAATCTTTCCGGCAATGAACTTGGTTCGATAACGGTCGGCGGGAGCGATACCGTAATTGAGGGCACGTAAGTTGGAAGCGGCTGTGATAAAGTCAATGTGATGGTTGCTGTCATCGTCCTTTTCAAATTCGGCAGGTTCTAAACGGAAGTTGCCGAAAGAAGAGGTGGAGGGTAAACTGGCAATCAAACCATCAAGAGAATCTGAGCCTGAATCGTTATCGGCAGATTCGTTTTCTTGTACTTGGATTTTGACACCTTCTTTGGGCTTGAATTCAGGTACCATCACATTGTCAAGTACTTTTCGGATCACGCTTTCGTCATCTTCACCCTTCAATCCATAGTTAAAGGCGTGTAATTGAGCACCGTGAACAACGAATTCGTAGTGATCAGGGTTGCTGATGTCAAAGACAAGAGGAGTGGGTGCACGCTTAGGTCCAGACCAGAAAGGTTGACCTGAAGAGGTAACAGCATCGGGAGGGAAGTTGAACAATAATTGACGAATGTTGTTGCTGAACAATTCTTCAAATTTGAGACGTGCCCAGGTAACACAGTCAGAGAAAGACTCTGGCTTATCGGTAGTCAAATAATTGTTGACTGTCTCTAATGTTTCTTTGCTGGTGCCACCTTGCTTAAGAGTAGCCTCGACAAAGTTGGGTTGAGTCAAGTATAAGTTGACATTATCAGCGGGTTGCTTAAAGTAACCTTCAAACAAATCACGTGCCCATTGGATGGTGTGTTCAATAGCGTTGGGGAAGTTTTTGAGTGTACAGATAGGAATAGATTTCTCAGGGGGATCTTGAGAAGAGGAGTAGGACTCTGTCACAAATGGGATGATCACCTGAGTGTTACCCTTGGTACCGAGTGTTCCTGATTCCAAAAGGGGCTTGCGGTAATATACACATCTTCTATCCATGTATTTACCTATTTATATATACATATAATGGTCAAAACTCCATAAAGTAATATTTAATTGACTTACGTGCTTCCACATTATCAAGGGCATTGGTTACACCGTCCAAAGATTCAAAGAAATCATCATCGTAAATGTCTAACACCCAAACCTTCAGTTTTTTCTTTACTCACTTTTCTTTTCAAAAACAAACTTACTTTCAGTGTCAGGACCAACACGTTCTTGATGAATGGTGATTTTGCTGTTCAAATCGGGGTTCATCTTACAAACAGCAGCAGATGCACATTCAGATTTCAATTTCTAAATCAAAAATGTGATTAGTACAACAAATTTATTTGTGTAATAATGAACATACGCCAACATCAGCAGTTCTAAACAAGAATTGTCTGTTAAGGTTACTCTTCTCAATAGTATCCATATCAGTAATTGTCAAATGACCTTTAGGTCCTGTACCTAAACCCATCATGGACCAGTTCTTAAGCATTTCACAACCAATGGCACCAGCACCTACTAAGAATTCGTTGGTGTTGGCAATCTTTTCTTGGAACTCGCGACCAAAGACTGCGATTTGACCGTCGTATCGAGAGCCAGTCTAAACGCAATTTAGTGTATATGTTTTTTTTTTTTTTTTTTTTTTTTTTTTTTTTTTTTTTCTTACAGGAGCACAAAGTTCTTCAGATAATTCGGAATTGATAGGAAGCGCTTCAAGGGCATCGAAATACATGTGCTGATGGATAGGGGAAAACTTGCCACTGACAGCCTTTAATACTTCTTGGGCAGCCATACCACCATAGACAGCAACCATGGGAGATAATTCACCTTGAGCTTGATAAGCCAATTCCTTGATTAATTTTTCATCAATCTCTGGCTTGTCTTCCGAGATCTCTGCCAATTCCTTTGTCTTTTCAAGCACTTCGGTTGCATCCTGTTCGTTTCTAGGCTTGGGCCATCTTCCATGCTTTTCTGCAAAGTCGTGCAATGCTTGGAATCCAAAGTGCAATTGAGCTGGACGATCAAATTTAGCAAAATCAGAAATCAATTGCTCAGGGCTGTTCAAAGATTCTCTGAAAGATTTCTATCAAAATTAAAAAAATTTATCAATCATTGTCATAATATTTGATATAAGCTTACGAAATCGACGTGCTTTGGCATCTTCACTTCAGTGAATAAACCACCATTTTTGTAATCACCCAAAGTTGAGGTGTCTCCGATGGCAAATGAGTAAGGGCCAATGACCTTTACTTTACGAGGAGCACAATCGTTCAATTCACTCATTCCTTGGATTTCTTTAAATGTTACAAAAGCGCCATCTTCTAAACCGTGACGAACTTCATCTAGACAAGTAACAATACCGTCTTCTTCCTAAAAAAAAACATCTCAGTATCACCATTTCTCACTCTTTTTTTTTAATTTACCTTGGAAACACTAGCAACCATACCCTGCAAAGGTTCCTCTCCGGTAGTATCCAAAACTTCGAATTTGGAACCAAAGTCATTAAAAATACGGCTATAAATATAAGTTAATCGCACAGATAGATTTTTAGTCTAATTATTATTTCTTACCCGAAAAGACCACGAATTTCAGTAGAAACAAAGTGAATGTTGTTTGCATGACAAATATCAGATATTTGTAATTGTTTTGATAAGGGCATATCAGTGATCACAACCACCTTATATTTTTTCAACACATCTTCAGTTAAATCATTTTCTAAAAGTTGAACGGGAACATATTGATTCAATTCAGCAAGTTTAGGTTGAGTTATTTTAGCACGAGGTTTGCCGATATCTTGTTCTGTCAAGTAAAACTATAAAAGGAGAGTAAGTTTTTGTTAAATATTTTTTTTTTTACCTGTGTAGATAAATCACTGATTTTAGCAGGTGTAGGGTCATAAAGAGTAACACTCTTTACACCAGCTAAAACAACATTCTTGGCTATTACAAAGAACAGTTTAGTTTTTTTTTTTTTTCCTTTAAATCATTATAAAAAAATTATTACCGATTTCAACACCAAGACCATTTAAACCAACAATCAATACATGAGCTGTACTCATTTTTTTCATGGCTTCATGACCTAAAACATAACTATTTTTATAAAAAAAAAAAAAAAAAAAAGGAAAAAGAAAAAGAAAGAGAGAACGCGTGAGTAATTTTTTTTTCTAAAAATAAGAATGTTTTGCTTACAGTTGACGAGAGTACAAACTTTCATCAATAGCTTGTTCAGCATCGACATTCATTTTCGACATTTTTTTTTTTTTTTTTTGGTTTAGTTAAAAGAAGAAAAAGGAACTTTTTGTCGTACGTAATTTTTTTATGAATTTCTGACTAATATTGGGCGCACGAGCACGTACGCCACGCCTTTAACGCATCCTAATGACGTCACTTTTTTTTCTGTCTATTGTAATGAGTTTCTATCCTCTTTTTTTAATTTAAAGACAAAGATTTTGTTTGAACCATTTTCATTTGTTTCAAGTCTTGATATAAAGTTTGCGTATATTTTTTTTAGTGTTGACATTAATGTATTTCGTATTGATATTAAATCGAAAAAAAAAAGATGCTCTTTATAACCAAAGATTTAAAATTCTTAAAAAGCACAAACGACCTTCAAGTTGGGGTTATTGAAAAATCTAGAACCTTGAAACCAAAAAGGTCATTTCATGCAATCAGCACATACACATAAAGACGTCATCAGAAATTCATTCACAGAATTTTTTTTTTACAAACTCTGGGTTTGAAGCAAGTCACTTGTATAAATTTTTACCACCTTTTTTGCTTTGTTCTTACATTATGTTGAGTCACCGTTCTCAAGTTCAATCACTTTATAAGCGTTCATTGAAGCTTTCACTCGACTGGTACATTCAACGAGATTTATGGCGTCAAAAGGCCTTGCAGATTCGTGCTCAATTTGAACAAAACAAGCATGTTACCAATCCTAAAGAAATCAAAACTCTTTTGCAAAACACAGAAAGAGAACTTCAAGAATGGGCTCATCCCGATCCTTATAAATGTAAGTTTTAACTTTTTTGTAATTTTTTTTTTAAAAGAAACTAATTTAACTTGCAGTGCCTCTTGGTCCTGATGGTACCAAATGGGAACGTAACCTTGCACCTTATGTCGTAAGTTTAAACCAAACCAAAAAAGGACAAGGATTCGTATATTAATTTTTTACTGATACATATATAGCATGATGCTGCCGCTGCTGCTCACCATTAAAAAATATATACACTCGGATGTCAATAAAAAAAACCTGTGGAAACAGATTTGTGTGCCATTGTGTCCTGATATTTATATATGGAACAGAGAAAGAAAAAAGAGAGAGGGAGAGAGAGGGAGAAGTTAAAGAAAGTAAACATTAGTTTCTGTCAAAATAGATTTTTTTATGTGTGTGTGTGTGTCAACAATTGGTGTAACTTTTCCTGCATATGGAAATGATTTCATCATTTTTTTCTATTCCCGATTCTTATTTTCTCTCTCTTTTTCTCTTTTTTATAATTTAAAATGACTGAATCTATGAGTCCAAGTGAAGAGTTTATAGCCAAAAGATGGTTTGTGATTGGTGCACATCAATCAGGAGCCACTGACAGAACAATAAGCAATATGGTTGGTTTGAGCCCGCCTTCAGTACATAACATTATTACGCAGTTTAAGAAAAGTGGAACTCCTGTAAGAAAACAACTCAAGTCGGCTCGAAAAGGTAAAAAAAAAAAAAAAAAAGAACAAGAGCAGATATTGACGGCTGGATAGAACCAATAAAAGGATTTGATAAAGATGGACACCTTGTTGATAGTGATGATGAATTAGGGGTAAAGAAAGAATTGTCTAGTTTATAAACTCAATTTTGGATATTTAGGATGATGTACCTAAAAAGATTAAAAAGAAAAGACCTTCTGCAGAAGATGTGATTCATTATGTATTAACCAAAGCACAATCCAATAATAATTTGAACGAGGTGATATATCAAGAAAGTTGTTTTTTTTTTTTTTTTTTTTAATACTAATTAAACTTAGTCTGATATCAAGATAAAAGAAGAAGAAGAAGAAAGACAGGCGATTTTATTACACCAAAACAAATGGAGACCACCTACACCACCTTATCATCCACCCAACACATTTGAACAAAATAGTTTACCTTCACCTCCTCTGAAGGAGATGAAACTTGACGTTTCAGATTGGACAGCAGAAGAAGATAAGATACTCATGTCTCACCTTTTGACGAGATTAAGCAACGAACGATGGCCAGAGTTGGTAATCAAGTTGAAAGAAAAACATGATATCTCTAGTTGTAAAAAGAGATGGGAATTATTAAGAGATCTTTTATTGAAAGGTGCAAAAAAATCAGGCACTTGTGGTTGGTGATATCATTTTAAATACAGTATTTCTACTTTAAATTCAGACAATGTTAGTATTTTTTGGACGAATAAAAATTATTTTTCAGATATTTAGACTACCTTTTTTAGACGAAACAAAAATGGAAATTAGACAAAAGCAAAAATTCAGATACGCTTTGCTTTTATTAAACAATTTTGTGTAGACGGTGAAGATAATAATTCAGCTTTTGATGATCATTTCTTTAAAATTACTGAACAAATGCTTATGCAGTACTATAAAGAGACTGTATCTTTTAATTTAAATAAACCATGCCAATTTCAACTGTTGGTTAAGGGATAATAATACGATTACTTTTCTGGATAGGTTTACTTAATGCAATTGCAGAGAAACGATCTGAACAATATATCAGCGGTTTTGGAAGCCATAACTTGAACATAGTTTTTTATTTTTTGACACTAATATTTTAATAAACTCTTTTCTTCTATTTTACTTTATATTCGTAACTGCTTAAAAGAATGTCAAATAATGATTCAAATGATAAAGATGTAATACTAAAGATTCAATCAGTTTTATGCAATTTAACTTTTTCTTATTGTATACTAGCCACCTAAGCGAATTATGTCCGTTAAGGCACCCATTCACAAAGTTGTCAAACCAGAGTTTATTCAATCAACGGTCAAATTAGTAGATGTTGTAAACACTATCACTGCCCATACATATTCATTTTCGAAATACATATTTCTCAAGGAGCTTGAAAACGATACTAATTTTGAGCTGTCAGTATGCATCGTCAAACCATTCTTTATGGAGGTTTTCTTGTCTCTGGTTGAAAGACAAGTCCGTGATGGTATGAAAAGTGGAAGTAGAAAATCAAGGCTGAAAGACAAAAACGCGTTGGTATCGTGATTTAATTAAGAAGCACAAAGAATTGTATTGTAAACATGCTGGATATGTGCCGCCAAAACTTACTCACGCTCAACAATGCGCCGATTACGAATGTACCAAGATACAAACCGCTTACATAAACAACATAAAAGCACATTTTGGTAATCGACTCCACCAAGTCCTGAATTTGATCTGTGAAAAAAAGAAAAAATCAGAAGAGATTGAACAGAGAATGAAAGATGCCAGATATACCAAAGAAGCGATAAAGAAAGTAATCCGAAATAGTGTTACTATTCCATGTGCAAATATCAAAACATCGATAGCTAAAAAACAGTTACCAGAGGGTGATTTCTTAGATAAAAATCAAAAGTCCTTGGTGGCAAGTATTTTAGCGATGTATCCTAAAAGTTATACATTTTTAAAAAGCTCGATTTACTACGATGTTTAAGCAAATACCTTAAATCATATGGGGGCATCCTTCAAACTTGGCCAGATAATAAAACCATTGACATTTGATACGAGAACAAATACCTATAAATCGATTATTGTTTTTCCATTACGTACATCCTTTATTCCTGTTTATATCACCGTCGACACATTGATAATGAACTATCATATACTTGGTTCCAAGTCATTTAAAGAAGCAAAAGAAACTATTTGGGATAAAATTTTGAAAATGAAATACAAAGCACTCAAGAAACAAAAAGCTGACAAAACCTTATGTTTTCATGGGATGATTCTAACCGATGGTGTAACTGCTATAGTTTTGAAGCAAAATTTCGAATCTGGACGGCGTCGAAAGGACAACGCTTCAAGTACCTCAAGCCAACCTGAAGAATCTTCTAGCGATAAAGTTGGAAATTCTAAAAAGCCTAAGTCAAAAAAAAAAAAAAAAAACTTTAAACGATGTTGAAGAGTTCCCATATATAGAGAGTTTAACGCGTGAACAATTGAAAGAAATAGAAGGCAAAAGCGTACTTATAGATCCCGGACGTCGGGATATCCTTTATTGTACGAAAGAAACTAGTACATCTATAAACAGAAAGTTGGTATTTCGATTTACAAAAAGTCAAAAAAACAAGAAATCTAGACGGTTAAGATATTTAAGAAACAAATTGAAACCAGAACCTATCAAATTAGCAGAGCTTCAATTGTCCAGATTTCCTTCTGCAACACTTGATTCTGAACAGTTTGTACAGTATCTAGAGGCAAGAAGACACGTGGGAGAACAATTGAAAAATTACTATTCGAATGAAACGTTGGAAGAAACTATTGTGTATCAGCCTGATCCTTTGGATTTCATAGTTGAAAAATCTGGCGATATTTATTATGGAAAGCGCTTACTTTTTATAACGCGTCTTCGTGGTGCCCCACCTGGGATTGCCAATCTTGGTGCCCACATCTGCTACCTCACCCTTATTCTGTCAAATAAGCACCTTACACAAGGATCAACGAATCAAGACACTGAAAACTTGAACAGGATTATTGAAGATACAACTATCTGGATGAACAAAGAACGACCATCAGAAGAAGAATTCGTTGTCAAACTAATTCAAGTTAAGCAGCAAACACACCTTATAATATCACGACTTCTCGTTTTGCCGTTTCGTCGACTGAAATTTGTATCGAAAATATATTACGACAAATGTGATCTCAAGTTAGTAAAGGATTTGAGAAGAAAATTTGGAAATGATCCCGTGCTCGTCGTTGGGGACTGGTCCGCCCCAAATGCAAAGTTCCAAGAGCCAACAAGGAATAAAGGGCTATTACGATATCTGAAGAATAATGGTTTTTCTATCTACATAATTAATGAATATAAAACATCGAATTACTGCCCTGCTTGTAAATACGGTGAAATGGAGAGCTTTAAGGAAATTACCAATCCACGACCATTTCAAAGAGAAAGATTTCCTAAAGTACTATGCCATGGCCTACTCAGGTAAGAATGGAAATCAGACGTGAATACAACATACATAACTGAACACCTCTTTTAGGTGCAAAAATGAAGCTTGCTTAGCCAATGGCAAAAGAAGACTTTTCAATAGGGACACAGCAGCGGTGTTAAATTTTCGTTTTATCCTGACTTCTTTGAGGGACGAAGGCCAAAGACCATTAAGATTCACCAGATTAACCAAGAGAAAGAACACTGAAGAAGGCTCGAGCAGGGGAAAAACAAGAAAAATCCAATAATTTTCCTCTATAATTATTGTTATAGTTATATCTTGCAGGTAAGACATCTTTTTGAACTTGTCCAAAACTAAATCCAATTTCCATTTTTGTTTCATCCAAAAAAGGTAATCCAGATATCTAAAAATTAATTTTTACTCGTCCAAAAAAATACTAACATTGTCTGAATTTAAAGTAAAAATACTATAAATGTTGTTATGGTAACGCCTTTTTTTTTTTTTTAATTCTTAGATTTTTTGCGTGTTTTTTTGGGTTTTTTTTTTTTTTTTTTTTTTGTTCTCTCTCTAATTTAAAAAAGATGCCAAAGATCATTTCTTCTTCTGTTGTTTCTTCATCGGATCAGACTACACAAAACGAACAGCATTCCAAAGCACTTTATGTATATTATTGTCTTTGTTCAGAATTCTTATTGGTGATTGACACAGATCTTCGACAATTACCCAAACGACGTACAGACAATTCTTTTATTGTATCAAATACTCAAAGAACATATAAACTATCAGCAGAAGCAGGAGATTGTGTCTTACTAAAAAGGTAAATAACGAGAAGGAATTATTTAAGTATTAATTCTTAAAATAGGCGAGATGGATATGAAAAGCAATACAGATACCACTGTCCTCGTTGTGACTTAGCCATTGCTTATGAAATGAATGAACATCGTAAATCTGGACCTTTTAGCTATATTTTTGAAGGTGCATTAACAGACGTACAAGGAAAAGTCCCCATCAACGCTTTACTTGATGTTTAGAAAAGATAATTGGCGCCATTTAAAATAAAATAAAAAATAAAAAATAAAAAATAAACCATTTGACTTTTTCTTCTTTTTCTTATATTTTTATAAAAAAAACAAAAAAACAAAAAAAAAATAAAAACAATGGGAGCCAATGCATCAAAGAGTACAGGAAGATTGAATAAATCTACGGTATGTAAACCCAAAATGGAAGACACAGTGGACTTGGGAGCTGTCTTTCCAAATGGTTTATACCCGACCACTGAGCAAGATTACGACCCGAGAGCTGTAAGAAGTCTAATTGTGGCAAGAAAGATTTCACCTTTTTATAAAGGTAATGACAAATAATAGTTTTATTTAATAACGAATTCTTTAAAATAGGTTTACCCGATGCACCGGAGCCAATGACAGATACTAAATTATCATTATCACCACCTACACCACCTTTGCCTGACAGAGGATCACCGGCTAATAGACCTCGAAGTGCATCCACCAGTCGGATGCATGATCCTTATGCAGAGAAACAAAGAGCTTATATGGAAAAAATGAAAAAAATAGAACAAACGTTATATGATGATGCTGTAGAATGTCCCATTTGTTTTTTGGTAAAAAAAAAAAGAGAGAGAGAGTATGAAGTGATCAAGTAGCTGATATTGCTTATAGTATTATCCACCCAATATCAATTACTCTCGTTGTTGTGATCAACCAATTTGTACAGAATGCTTTGTTCAAATTCATAGGCCTATTGAAACGCCTTCTATTCCCGCTACTTGCCCCTTTTGTATGCAAGAGAATTATGGTATTACTTATGAAGCGCCTTCTTGGAGTGAAAAGTTTCAAGTAAAAAAAAAAAGAAAAGAAAAACTGTATAATCTCTTGAAATTAATTTTTATGGTTAGGCGAGAGCAAGAAGTGGATCACATAGTACGATGGTAGGAACAAGACATACAACATCAGGTGTTAGTAGTGAGATAAACAGAAGAGAATGTGTGAGTCATAAAGATCCAGATGTGGTGCTCGTAGGTAAAGCTTCAAACTTTTCATCATTTTTTTTATAAACCTTGCTGTGGAATATATAGATCATATAAGACCTAATTGGGATAAGACTACCACACCCCCTCCTACATCCACATCTAGACCCGTCAGTCGAAGAAATTCAGCTTCAGCGGGGTCACGTAACTTTTTACGGGCAGCGGGATTACTGACGAGACCAGGAAGATCTGCTTCTTCTGCTGCAGCTACGGAATACAATCAATTCTTATCCAACATACGAGACGTTAATATGGATTTAGAAGACTGGATGGTGATGGAGGCTATACGCTTATCTCTTGCTGAGCAAGAAGAGCATGAAAGAAAAGAAGCACGCAGGACAAGAGGCAATGATTCTTCTGGACAAGACTAGATTTTAAATAAAAACAAAACAAAGCAAAAAACTTGGATAAAAAAAAAGAATCGCATTTAATTGAGTACAAAATGGACAGCACCAGAAAACCTAAAAATATTTTTTTTTAAGCACTGATAAATTTCTCTTGTTTTCTTACTGTGAGTTTTGACCATATCTTTGTGAGGTGATACAAGTAACCTCTTTTCCCAACTGTTCTATCTGAGAACCAAACCTCGCCTAATGAGAAAAAAAAAAGAATAAACTGTTAAGATACGCTAGTTTTGATTTTATTACCAATCCAACGCCATTCTCGAGACATTGTAATTCATTTTCTTGAAAATTTAATTTGTAAACTCTTCCATTTTCTAGAAAAAGAGTTTATTTAGGGTTTGTTTTTATTGTTTTACCTTTTTCAGACATGGGTTCTCCTATCCACAACACATCTTGATCTGTGATGGATAACGATTGGCCAAAATGACCAGCATTTGTTTTCCCCTCATACAGCTTAATCATGCCATATACCATGTTCCGGTTGATCGGAAAATCTAATTCTATCTGTTTTACGTCATAAATCCTCACAGTGCCTGCTTGCCAATGTTTTTTCAATCCAACCGTTGTTTCCTATAAAACTTTAGCTTCTTTAGAGATTGATTATAGACTTTACTTCTGATGGGCTTGAAATAGCCAACATATTTTCATTATTGGTTGCCATCACTCTAAAACATTAGTTTTTTTTTTTTTTTTTTTTTTTTTTGTTCTGTAAAAATGATCTTACCTTCCAAACTGTTGGAATTCCTTTTCACCCACCATTGTCCATTTCAAACGCAAGGTCCGTCTATCCAACGCATACACCTTGCCCACTTTTTGATTTTTTCCTAAAGAAAATCCAGGTGCGCCAATCAAAACCAGATCGTTCAAAGTCAAAATGGATTCCCCAAAACGATCATAAGCACCTCTGTTTGGGTTTTTCAATCGAATGTCGGCCTTTACTAACATCGAGCCAAATATGGGCCTACTCTTATAAACATCTACCAAGCCTGTCTGGAAGTCGTCTTTGATTTGGCACAAGGGACATCCAACCATGAGATCATCGTAGCCATCTGTATTCATCTTGGCCAAGACTGTACCTGGATAACCAAGCTCGATCGTCACATTCGGTAAGCGACTTAATCCGGTCAAAGATCCAAAGTAAAGATAGACACGACCATCTTGGTCAGACGGACAGGCCACTGCAAGATCATCCAGACCATCCTGATTGATATCCAAGGTGAGCGTGGCCCAACCGAACCGGCCACAGACCTCTTGCAAGATCGTATGTGTCACCTCTGACAGCTCTTGTCCGCCCTGAGCCAGGCTGGTTCTGTTCAATAAGAAAACAGCACCTGTCTGTTGATAATAAGGAGCTGAGATGGCCAGATCCCAATGGAGACCGAAATGGCCTAGGCTGGTCTGGTGTCCTACACCCCAAGATCCTGAGGAGAGTGTGAGGGTGGTTGCGTTTAAGGGCAAACAGCGTGAGGGTAAATGAGGGGTCATGACGGTCTGTGCGGCAACCTCTGGTAAATCCAGTGTGGTCAAGGTCAGTACGCCCGTCTCTGTGTCATACATTTGCTGAACAGTATCGTCCAACTTTTTGGATAGTTTAGTATCGTGATGGCAATGAGGTGTCTTTTGGAGCGTGTTAAAATAATCTGCACAGAGTGTATCTGGATGACTAAAGGTCACACCATGCTCAAAGGCGTCGATCATTTGTGGATAACAAGCCGAGACGGAATTAGAAAGATCATGAATACCACCACGATAATAATCGTAGAGTTCTTCTACCAAGAAGGGGCTCTTGGCACCAAAGTAACCAAACATCCATTGACCGAATTCGACATCAACTTTGGAAGCAGCAAAGGCAGTAGCCATGCAGTATTGAATATGCTCTTTGAGGGGGACCCGAGTAGAGGATTGTGCATAGAGTCTTTTGTAAATAGCTACAAGATCCTTGATTGGAATTTTCCATGTCTTGTTCAGATAGGAAAGGGGGCTTGAATGACGTAGAGTAAATTCGGCACCTGTATCTGCGGCTGTGTGAGCTTCTTTTTGGTTACCATGAAAATCCGAGTTGGCCATGGCTACAATGAAATAATCGGATAATCCACTTAGACTATGCCATTTGACATCGGCTAAACCATGTGACATAGTAGACATAATAAAAGAGATTAATCCCTAAAAAAAAACTGTTGGTTTTTTTTTTTTTTTTTTTTCTTTAATTGATACCTTGACATGAGGATTATTGTGAAACTCTGATTTCGGGTAGACTTCTCGGACATAATTGACGGCCGTTTTAATAAACGTTGGCCAATGGGCTAATGAAAATGAGTTTTTATATTTAAAACAAGACTTTACCGTCTTCGGATTGTTGGTTGTAACCAAGACAGTTATAGCCCCTAAGTTGTTAGCATAAGAGCTTTAATTTATAACTTTACCAGTCAGGAAAAAAGGATCCGGATTGTGAGTATTCAGGGGAATCTAATATTGTGTTTTTATAAAGTATATGTAATTCATCACTTGTCTCGAAACGTTCCAGGGATCGATAGGTTATCTCATTATGAACAGCTCTATATATGCATACACACACATCAATTAAAAGATCGAAAAAGAGTCTTTTTTTTTCTTTGGTCGAATACCATATTACATTCCACAAGCATTTAACAATCTCCATTGTAAAGCAATGAGTAAACAGATTCCTTTAATCTGCATCTTGATTTCCCGAAAAAAAAAGAAAAAAGAGAAAGAAAACAAGGAAAAAACACTAAATATTATTCTCATAATAACCAAATAAAGTTAACTCAAACTCACACGCTTCCCCATCCAAAAAAAAATCCCGTAAAGATTATAAAAAAAAAAGAGGGGAAAAAAAAAGGGGGGGAGGGACCGAAATTAAAACTCCTTATTGAATCATCATCATTGTCCCAAAGGTATGCATTTAATTTAAACGCACACCACTACCGCTACTACCACCCCCTCTCTTTAGTAGCTATATTGTTATATAAAATAAAAGGAAACAGCTCGTATTTTTTTTTTGAGAATTTTTTAACATGGTTTTTTATTTAATCACCTTTTCTATCCTTTTAGTCACCACTTTAGCCTCACCCATCAGATCAGATCCAGTTGAGGCATGTGGTGCTATTGACATCAGAGCTCAGCGCGTCAAGAAGTCATTTTTACATGCTTATAATGGATATAAACGATGTGCATGGAAACACGATGAACTTTTACCAGTGAGTTGCCAGCCCTCAGATTCTAGAAACCATTGGGGTGCAACGATTGTAGATGGATTGGACACCATGTTGATGATGGGACTCGAAAAGGAATATGATGAAGCTTTACATTTTATCAATCGACTCAACTTTTCTTATTCGGATACACTTGCTAAAGGATTTGAAACCAACATTCGATATCTCGGTGGTATGCTGGCGGCGAATGATTTGAGACCTAACAAGATGTTGGTGAGAAAATCGGTTGAATTGGCAGAAGCTGCTTTGGTGCCTTTGTTTGTAAAGACGACGAGTGGGTTAAAGGTACCTTATACCAATATGGACTTGAATACGTAAGTAGTCTTTTTTTTTTTTTTTTTTTTTTTAAAACTTTTTTTTTTCC
>JNDS01005444.1:0-11648 GCA_000697035.1 Rhizopus stolonifer B9770
TTAATAAAGATAGTAATTGTTAGCTATTAACTCTTCCTGTCTCTACACGAATAAGCACGAATATCACAAAAGCGCAGCTGCTCAAGGGATTCAATCTTGGAACTTGTTCCGACAAACGTTGAGGAGCTTCTTAAGTATGATTTGCTCCTCAGCGTTTACATTCGCTTTGGGTAAATATGATAAAATAGTAATTTTTAAAACATATGCTTACTCCATTGATTTTAAGAATGTCGGGTGGTGATGTGGTTGTCACTTCGGTCGAAACAAAAAAACGATTGAAGATTTTCTCTGTGATTTCGAAATGAGGCGCGGCATCCCCCGGGCCGCCAGGGCTTCTTTGATCACCGAAGAGGTCACAGCCATTGTCGAGGGACGATGGCTGCCCTTTTTGCAGCAAAAAGAAGCCCTTTACAAGGAAATTGTCCGCACTGATGTGCAAGTTTATCTGGAGCTCGACAAAAAATTAAAGAGTGGCCATATCGGTACGTGCTTTTTTGTAGATGAATTATATCTGTACAGTGCATAGTAATGTAGATTATTTTAGGCAACAGGATGAGCGGGCAGATTTTAGAATCGATGAGGAAGCAGAAAAAGCAAGTAGAAACTGCTGTTAAAGCATATAACAAAGAAAACGCACACTTTCTACGTCTGCCTTCCTCTGGTAAGTTCATATTAGTCGCCACGCTACAACCATAAAAAAATATAAAAACTGACTATTGAATAGGTGATCTCCAACCGCTCATCCTGGAAAATATTTGGAGAGAAGAGAGCCCTTTCTGGGAAATTAATTGGAGCAAGGATGTTTCGATGTGGTTGAGGTGGAGATGCCTCAGAGAGGAGCAGAGTCTCCTAAAGGTATTTTTTTTATTTAGATTATGTGGTATAAAAATGCTAACGATTTTAATAGAGAGACATATTTTGGTTGAAGGAGAACATCCAAAGAGAAACACAAGATTTGGAGTTTTCTCTTTGGATGAACTCTGAAGACAACAATAATTCGAGGGGGCGAAGAAGAATACTAGATAAGAAGATGGTGGCAAATGCCAGATGGAGACAGGTCAGTGACCACTACCTGTCTCAAATTAGATTCTATGAGGCCGGGTTTTCGTCCGTAATGCACGCGTCAGTGGCAGAAACGAATGATGAAGATGATGTCGATTTGGCAGATGAGGGTGTAGAAGAAGCAGAAGATGAAGCGTAAGATGAAGGAGAAGGAGAAGAAGAAAATTGAAGATAAAATATAAAAAAAATCCCATAGTTTGAAATATGTATGAAACGGGATAAAAAAAAAAAAAAGAAGCAAAAGCAAAATAAATAAAAAAAACCTATAGTATGAAATATGTTGTGAAAAAGAATAAAAAAAAATAACTGAATTTCTAATTATTGCGGTAGATGTACCTTGTAATCTTTTTCTTTTCTCTTTTTTCATTGTAAGCTAATAAACTTTATTATTCAAATTGTATTGCTATTGTATTTCATGTGTCTAAAAATACATTTGCAAATTGAACAACTTTGAAGTTGACGAGATCTATTTACTTTACTCAACCCTGATTACATTTTAATATTAAGTTACTCAAACCATTGTTACATGACCGCCATTCATGCATCTCATTGGACCATTTGAAATTACTTTTTGAAAAGGACAAGGTACTATTATGGTAGTAAAAAAACGAAATTTTTTTTTCTTTGTATTGAAATCAAGATATATATTCTGTCTTATTCTCCCTGTTTAACTGCAAAACTCCCATCCCAATAGTACTTTTTTACATTGAGCAGTATACATTTGCATGAATTTTCTCCTGTTACACAAGTCACAAGAAATCGACAATCACTTGCCTTTGGTTGTAAAGAAAAGGCAATATAACGACATTTATACCACCAAATAGTGGTAGTTTTTGGCTACAAAACGATACAAAAACCAGAATTTTGAAAGATTAAAAAATGTTTAGTGGGATATAAAAACATCAAAAGTAGCTTTATCAGCCAAATTCCATAATTTTTTAAAATACTCATTGCTCTATGAGAACTTGTTTTCATGCTGTTTAAATAGTTTCGTTGAAAAGAGCACTCAAAAATACATTTATTGATGTACAAAGTATAATTTATGAAAACGATTTTGTTTCATTGAAGGATAGTAAGAAAAAACATGAAAACTTTTCCATTATAAGGCTCCATAAAAATAAAAGTGTTTTTTTTTCTTTTTTTTTTTAAAAAAAATGTATGAAATAAATGTAATTTTAATTTCTTTTTCGAACGGTATAATTTATGTAAAGATAAGCCTTCTCCACATTGAGAATTAAACATTTATTTTTATTTTTTTTGTTTTTTGTAATAACTCTGCATAAGATAACTATGAATCGTTTATGTTTAAATGAACTAACAAGAAATCAAAGTAATACATAAATAATCGAAAAATATACCTGTAACATAATAAGAAAACAAGCTTTAATGACGAAAACTTATTCAATTAGGAACATAAACTTAAAATATCTAATTAATATAATGTCATTTTGTAGAAAATTGGCCTTAAGCTGTACATGATAAATTGAATAGAAACATTAAATAGTTACCATACGATTTATGATATGTAATTGAAGTGAATAGAATAGTTTTTATTGATAAGTAAAGTATAGTGCAATGTAACTGAAATATAAGAAGTTAAATGCGTATAAAGAGCTATGTTGTTTTGTCCTGATACAAACAACACTTTTTCATGAAAAAAAAATTCTTTTTTCTTTTTTTTGTAATCACACAATTTGTTTTAATAGATATATCTTTGATCTCTTTGTACAATGTTCCTACAAGATAGTTTCTGTTCTAATTAAAGTCAAAAGGATCAGTTACAAATAACAAGATCCGAAAAAGGAGGTTTGTTAAGGTAAGAAAACACACACACACACACACACACACACACACACACACACACACACACACACACACACACACACACACACACACACACACATACACACACACACACACACACACACACACACACACACACACACGAAGTTCTTTTATCATACAATAGTTGCTTGGAATTACCGTGTCATTTAAAGACGAGGAGATGAGTCTACTATATTTATCTTTGCTGTAGCACTTTTCTGCATAAGCGATTACAAGTCATTTAAGTCATTGCTTCATATCAGTGTAGTTTAGCCCTCGATTTCACCATACATTTCCTCTTGTGCTCTCTTCATACAGCATTTAATCAACTGGCATTATATTGTGAATCACTTCTCTTAATCTTCAACTTTCATATACTACAAATCTATTGGTTCTTTCATCAGGAAAAATAGCAATTCTGATATGATTCGTCCAAATGGTGCGATCGACACTATGCTGTAATGGCGCCAGACCATTGTCAGCTGAATTAATTTCTCTGCATCCAACAGCATCCTGTGGAATTCAAATTTTTATTATCTATTATTTAGTTATTCAAACGTTTGATGCTTGAATTGGAGCATTATTCTCAAACACAAAACAACTAGTGTAAATCCAAAATATCGAAGCTCATCATCTCAAATTTCTTTTTTACAAGAAAATATTTTGTACTCCAACCAGTGCATCAAACACTCTTTTTATAAAACACCAATATATCAATTTTAATGTTCTTGTGCCACTAAATCCTTTGTTATAGACATTAGACAAATTGACCGTACGTGGTTTACTTTAGTTGTGCAATGTTATTTCTTTATTTAGCAATTATTAAGACCAAAGTACTGATCCCTTTATGCATTTCGTTAAAATAGCTAATCATGACAAAAGCATAATACTTTTCAACGCTTTAACGGTATATCTTGGCATCTAGATTACTTACCTTATAGGATGTTCCAAACAATGCCAAAGAGAGAATACCTCATGATTTATTTTATAACAATAAATATGTTGCGGACGGTATACTAAAGTTAAAAGCATCATAAATGATAACCTTCTCGTTAGGCAAGAGTTCATCAAAACCACAAAAGATACCAAGATGAGCCCAAAAAGACCGCTAGAAAGCAAAGAAAGCAAAAGACTAATAAAATCCAACATCATACTATTAAAAAGCTTACTCTCTAAGAGTTTCATTTTCAAACTTTCACAATATGTCTACTTACAAAATATTTGAAAAGAAAAAAAATTACCTATGTAGATTCTTCTTTAAAGCTATTGTTCAGCTTAATTCACAGCCTCACTTATTTCGTAGTGCATCTTTTACGAACAATATTCATTAAAATTAACTTGATGTAAACGTGATGAGGAAAAGTGAAAAAAATTTTTGAGGAAGAAAATTTTTCGACCAACCAAACTACTCAAAACAAATTGATCTACTGATTATATCATCTCTAACCAATAAAAATAGTTTATATTTGAAGAGTAAGTCACTATTTACAAAAAACCTTTTTTTTTTCCATGGTAAAATAATGAAAGGTAAGAAATAATGTTTTTACACTGCTAGTTTCGTCAAACTAACACTGTTTACGTTTACTCTTGAAAGTTAAATGAGTCTGAGTATGTGAAGATTGAAATACACGTAGTAGACACATTTATATTACGACACCGCAAGTTTGCTTGATTTCACACTGAGAGAATTTGTCACCTCCAACTTTTACTTATGACTAGCAATCAAGAATAATGAAATGGTTGCTTAATTTAGTTGAACAACATGGTAACAGGGCATTACATACATTTATATTACTCTATTTCTTGATTGAATTTCATGGCTACAGGTTGTTGCGTACATCTATACCGATTAAATTACATAATTACAGATTATAATGTACATAGACTGGTCTATTTTTAAGTTTATTAGCATGATTACAAGACGTTACGTACATCACTATTTTATTTCTTTGTTGAATTACATGGTACAGGGAGTTAGGCATCCAAAAAATAATAATGAATTTATGCTGATTTGATTTGGTGAATGTGCTTAATAAATGTACTAATTATTATGCAAAAGGTCTGTTTCATTATAAACATTGATTGTTTTTGTTTTAAGACATATTTATTTGAGAGGTAATAGCTACATTGGAGCTAGTACTAAATTTGATTGCTTCAAGGCTTGCAAGAAGCTTAACGACCGCAGCGCGTTTATTAACGTCTTTCTCCAAAGTGGAAGCAATTGGCCAATTCTCCACGACGATATCTTCTGGTGTGCAAGCTGTGCCTGACTTAACCAATTTTGTCCATGGCATTTTCACATACATTGTGCCGCATTGTTGGTCTAGGATTTGGAATTAGCTTAAACACATGTCATCATTCTGTGCACATACTGAGGATTTCTCTTAACTTGTTCTTGATGTAAGAGGCTTCTTTGTTGTTCCTCTGTATGGTCGCGTGGGTTTCTTCTGAATAAAAGTTAATAATCACTTAAGCAAATGGCTTTATTTTAAATTTACTGCCTCTCTTTTTCTCGATTGTGCCTAAGAAATAAAATCAATAACCAAAACAATCTCATCACTTCTCTCCACTTACTATGTTTAGGACGAAGGGTTTTTTCCGCTTGTTTACTCCATAATTCAAAGTTTACGCGTTCCAAATGCTCTTAGGTTATAAAGGGGCAATGTATGTTGCATTAGGTGTTTATTAAACAAAACTTAAACAAAACTTACCGCCGACAACAAAGGCTTTACATTTTGAAGAGTTTGCTGTCTTTCGGCCAATGACACCAGCAACTTCATACCCAAATCTTTTGTTCAGATGGGTAATCTGCCAAACAAGGCGTTCATAAGCCTCATTTGGCTTCATCACCATCTGAGACATTTGGGCATTTTCAAGTTCTTCTTGCTTTTCAGCTACTAATCTCAACAAATTGTCATTTTCTTCCTTAGTGCGGACCTTGTAGCTTTTGGAAAGACTTTGAGGGTTTAGCACAGGACGTTCCTCATAAGCTGCAGAATGTTCTTTGTTTTTGCCTGTAAACATAAAAAACAATTGTAAACTTAATGTTCCTATTTACTTGCTTCGTAATCAGCCTTCTTCTTTTCTTGCTGTGAATAAACGTTATACTTGTTTACGGCTCTCGGTTTCTCAAGTAATATCCCATCCTTATCGTAAAATTCTGAGATTGTACGCTTTATTTGTAGGAGGGTAACCTCAGGATACTGATCGCAACACAAACGATAAAGCCTCTCATCTTCTGCTAGACGTTCGGAAGCCATTCGCTTTGTGTACTCGAAGATTAGTTTAGGTAAATTAAAAGTATTACTCATTATTCAGGAACTGAGATGAAAGTAAAGAAATATATATTTTTTTTTAAAGGTTTTTGTTTAAAGAAATATTTTTTACACGCCTTCCAGCGCACTTTTTATTTTTGAATTGCCTCCTATTAAAAAAAAACATCAAATAATGCCAAAATGTCCCAATAATGAGTCAATAATCCAATAATTTGCTGAGCAAGACCAAAATGATATCAAACTTTCAGTGACCGAAAAGGTCTTTTAGATATAGCGGTGTTTTATTTGGTCGTATGAGGTGGATTTGGTTCTTTAAAGCGATTTCTCAGTCCGACTCGTCACTTGAACTGATGTTATTTTTCGGTTTATAGGTTTAAGAGTAGTTCGTGACTGATAAAATTAAAAGTATTTGTGCCTGAAGCAGAGATAGTTCTTGTTTTAAAGTTGAATAAAATAGGTTCTTGTAAAGTGACCACCAGATCTTGTTAAGCGGATCAGACTTGAGTTGAGTAAAGAGTAAAAAGTAAATTAAAAAGAATAAAAGAATAAAATAAAAATAGGGATTTACAATGAAGATATATTGGCTTCAAAGGACTTGACGAGATTATAAAGAATCAATAGGTTTATAAAAAAGAGGATCGATGCTAGTGATTTATTTTGTGTAGGAAGTAAAATAAAAGTATATCAAGTTCAAAGTAAAGTTTTCAATTGTTGTTTTTTCTGTAGAGCTTTTATAGTTTTCTGATTTTTTTGTGTTTTTTCGGATTTTGTATATTTTTTTGTTTTAACTTTGTATGTCTAGCATGGCAGTCGACTTTTCTTCGGTCTTCAAAAGTTTTGAAGTTGCTGTGCAACACTGACAAAAATAGATTCGACGTTACAGTAGCCAACTGATCAATTGCGTCACAATGTTTACAGCGTGAACGCTACACCGGAGTTAAAAACAAAATTGTTGTGCGAAGGTTAAAATGGTGACTGTGAGATTCGAACTCACGCCTCTTACGAGACCGCAACTTGAGTGCGGCGCCTTAGACCAACTCGGCCAAATCACCACTTTCTCTTTGTCGTGTTTAAAATATTTTTCAAGGTCAATCAAACACGGAGTTTCAATAGTAAGCCAGGATCCCAGCAACATATCATAGCAACCAAGAAAACTAAGTTTAAGCCTAAGCCAGGCAAAAGAACAAGTCGTCCTCCTATCGTCCAAGCCTCTTCCTGAACAGCAGTTATGCTGCCTCTCTCTCATTGGCTAATCACGTATATATAATCATGCATTCTGAAAATAATAAATCATTATCTTTCTTTCTTCTTTTCACTGCAAATAATTGGGGCCGGCAAACTGTACCGATGAGTACCGATAACCTGCGAGTTCGGGGCTGTAATCGTGTGTACCGACTTTCCTGCGAGTTCGGGACAGTCCTGCCACGCGTACCGACAAACATGAGTTATCGGGCGTTGTCGAGACCCGACACATTCCTGCAAACGCGTCAGTTTGTACCGACAAACACCTTTCAAATGTACCGATAACACGCGTTATTTCACTTGTCTGAGAAGTCTCATTCGTTGGTTTTCATGAAAAAACAGATGGATCATGGTTCTTTATTGGCTCTTTTTTTATATTCCCTTCGCCTTATATAGCCTTTGTATACCTCTTTATAATCTCAAATAATGCTATTTATATACATTCAATACACGATTATTATTTGCTTATTAAAATAGGTTTTTTTGGTATTAAAATTCAGTTTATTATTGAAAAAACGGAAAAAATTGGAATAAAAAAAAAAAAAAAAAAAAAAAAAAAAAAAAAGCAAATGATTATAGGAAAGAATGTATGCTATGTGGCCTTCCTATTTACCTACCTTGATTGCCATAAAAAGCCATTTTCAAAGGGAAATGGATTGTGGGGGAAAGCAACAGGAGCACCAAAAGCATAAGTAACAGTAGTAACAGCATCTAGAAGCCCAGAAACAAGCAAAGCCTTTTGGTAAAAGGAGGATCTAAAAGTAAAAAGTACTTCATACTAAAGATAAAGTTAATAAAAGCTTGGCATTTTTTTTTAAAGTCAATATACCTCTACTTCAAAGGGATTCTTTACTACGGAAAAAAAGACACAATAGCAACGACAAGGAGCACTATTATGGAGTATGTTTCTTAACAAGAGAACAGACAAGCAAAAAGAAAAAAGCGTACAGGAGAAGGGACTACAAGAGCAAAAGAAGTTAGTAAGGAAGAAAGTACTTTTTTTACCTCAATAGCGCAGCAGACGAAGCCGTCTATAACGAATGATTAGTAAAAAAGCGATAGCATGAGTCATTTATGTTACCTTGCGTCCTTGTGCCATTTTGCTAACCATCGTAGCCAAAGAAGCCATACTAACAATTTTAATAGTTCAGACTATAATATTTACCTTTTAAGATAAAGAACGAAAAAAAAAAAAGGAAAAAGAAAAAAAAAAGGATGCGAACCTATACAAAAAAATTTTCAGTTGTTTGTAGAACCGATTTGTTGTATCCGAACAACTTCTACACGAAGATTCATAGATATGACCGAAATTACGGATTAAGGATTTGCGATACAATCAGGTTGAAAAACTTTTATATTAAAAGATCTGAGACATAAGCAATGGTCAATGTATCAGTGAAACCTAACGGCGTTCTAAGTTCATTAACAGATCCCGTATTCAGGTACCACAAGATCAGGGCTCATCCATTTGACAACGTAATCCAAATTCATCCATAATTCATTATTTTCTTTTTTGATTCGTTAAAGATACATCGGATACCTTTATCCAGGAATTCTTTATTGTAATCGATAAACTTATATTTTATCCATCAATTGAAGTAGCGTTAAAGATCCAGACCTTGTCAAAAGTATAAATAATCCACAGTTTTTCTTAAATAAAAGGATATTCATTAGTCTCGTTATTTATCGTTCCTTTTGACTTTAGTTTTTGTTATTTACTTTGTATCTGGCAAAACATTTTTTTTAACGAATTCTTCTACTTTTATTTTTGAAAACCCCTATACTTTTATTATGTCTCACCAACCTTCCTCTCAACCTATCTCTACTGGCCCTTCGGGTAGTAATGATCTGATGTTAGTTGACCCTACTAGTCCTGCAGTAGAACCTGTCACTACTTCTTCCTTATCTTCAGAAGTCATTTCTGAAAAGTCACCTTTTTCGTCTGTGGGTTCTATTGTTCCAGAAAACTTTTCTGCCGTTGATCAGATCAACATGGCCATTAATCATATGTCGCAAGACTTGGTTCACTTATCTCTTCGCCTCTTTGGGATTGCCCCTGGATCTGAAGAAGAAACAATAGCAAGAAACAAATACAAGGCGTGCAATGATGATTTGAAAACTCTGGTTTCTACTCGTGACTCATTGATCACTTCATCTGCGTACAACACTACAGCTGGTCCTTCCTGGGCTGAAGAAACTATCAAACAAAAACAATCCCATGTTGTACCTCGCAATCTTCCCTTGATGCAATGGAAAGGATCTGTATTCAACTCTGCTGCTATAGTATCAATGGATATTAGAGATTGTCTCAACAAGTTTCAGGATTTAATGGCTTGTCATGGCTTATCCTTTGACCTGAACTGGCGTCGTCTCATTCTCCCCTGTTTCTCTCCCTCTCAAAGAACCTGGTTCATGGAATATCAAGAGAACGAAACTGTACTCAGTTGGGAACGATTTAAGCAAGCCTTTATCACCCAGTATGGTATTGGTTCTGCTGAAGAGAAAGCTGCTGCTACTGCGGAACTTCTTCATATCTCAATGTCCGCTATTGAAACCGTCGATCAGTACATTGAAAGGTTCAACAATCTGCGTCGTCTTGCTCACATACAAGATGCTTGCGTTGTCACTCGTTGTTTTCTCTATGGGCTTAATAATGACATCCATTCTAAAGTTGTGGTCGCTCTTGCAAACTGCCCAGAAAATAAGAAAGAATCGGTGGATTATGTAATTAAGTCTGCCAAGTCCATTTACAATAGTCTCTATCGTAATCGTCGTGCTGGTAATGTTACTACTACCAATGAATCTTCTTCCTCCTCAGGAAAGAAACGCTCGGTTGTCTCCTCTGCTTCGGTTCTTCGTGCTTCTCCTTATCCCAAGATTCCAAAGAAGTTCTGCAGTCACCACCAAAGTAGCTCCCATAATGACTCCGAATGCCGAGTACTCAAGAAACAATCTGCAGTTACCAATACCACTGCTACTTCTTCTGTTACTCCTCCTGTAGCTTCCGATTGTAATATCGAAGGTTCTGGCTCATCGCGTTGGAATCCCGCCAATTCAAGACCATCCGGAACCAATAAGAACTGCTACAAGTGTGGTGCTAGCAACTGGCGTCTTGGTCATCGTTGCCCTCCAAATGTTCAAGCCTCAGTTGATCCACCCACTCACGCTTTCAGAGCTATGAGTATGTCTCCTACTTCTTCGGTGTCCTCTGCCATATCCACTTCATCTGCTATCTCTGATAGTAATGCCCACTCAACCGGTTCTCCCACCGATGCTATGAGTTCTGCTGCTGCTCCTGCTTCCAAATCTGCTGAAGATGAAGAGATGGACCTCGCTGATGCACTTGTTGCTGAAGCTGCACAAGCTTGTAAGTATATCACACATCCATTATTATCCAAGTCACCTTCAGATACTAATACACTCTATGTTCCTATCATTATAGAAAGCATCAAAACTTGGGCTATGATTGATACCGGTTCAACGTTCTCTTGTGTTTCTCCCGTTTTTTGTTCGTCCCTTGGTCTGGTACCTTAACCTAGACTAAGCAACATAAAACTTGGTCATAGTAGTAGCGTTATTGTAAACCGATTTGGCCAAATAAAATTATCTGTTTATTATAATCAAATTAGCTTATCTTACAATTTCGAAGTGTTCGACTTTAATAGTGACGTTCCAATTTGTCTAGGTCTTGATATTTTGCCTAAATTAAGAATTGGTTTAACAGGATTAGCAACCTCATGGTTAAGTTCCAATAATCCTAAGATACCTGATCCAGTTAACCCTGAAGATTACAAACCAAATGAAACTCCTGTTGGTTCTCATGAACAACGTAAACATTTGATGAGCACTATACAACCATTGTTAGATGCTAATGCAAAAATCCCTACATCGTCTCAATGTAATTCACCTGGATCTATCATTACTCTTGATACTGAACCCAATGCTTCTGCTTATCGTAGACAACCCGATATTGCTATTGCCAATAGACAGATCATGGAAGATCAAATCAAAACATGGTTAGATGAAGATGTCATTGAACTCGCTCCTTCTAATACCAGATTTAACAATCCTATCTTCCTTATTGGAAAGAAAGACACTAACGAACTATATACTAAGAAAAGAGCAGTTATTGATCCAAGATTATTGAATGAACTCGTAAAAAATGTCGATAGAATGCCTTTACCTCTTATCAGCGATCTTCATCAACGAATGGGTTCTGCCACTATTTTTACTACTTTTGATATT
>JNDS01005446.1:0-27081 GCA_000697035.1 Rhizopus stolonifer B9770
GTTTTTTTTTTTTTTTTTTTTTTTTTTTCTTTAAAACTATTTTTGTGCGTTTCTTATTTTAAGTTTTGTCTTTTTGGAGTTCGCGTTTTTCCATTTCTTTATTATTATTTTTCTTCCTAATCTATGTGTAAATTGAGAAAAGATACGTTTTGCTAAGGAACATGGAACGTAAAAACAGTGTTAAATATTTAAGTGTATAGTAAAAAAAAAAAAAAAAAAAAAAGTATGTTTGAGAATAAATCCTTCCCTTTTTTTTGGAATTTATTTTAGATGTTTCATGGAATCACTAAGAATCATACTGATAAAGACACCAGAGTTATTCATGATAAAACAGTACATTGGAAAAATATCTCATACTATAAAACATATGAGTAGCCTTTATTTACACAAGTAATAATAATTATATATATATATATATCGCCTTTTCTTTTTTTTTTTTTTTTTTTTTTTTTGGTTATTTAAACGCGTTTATAAATGAAAACTTGTTCTTAAATAACACAACGTCTTTCTTTCCCAAAAAAAAAAGTCCGAGTTATAAAAACACTTTTTCTTTTTGGATATTCCATTACAAAAAGGTTTTCCTCTCATTAAATACTTGATAAAAGATTTCAGAATAAAAGAAAAACATTGAAAATCAATGGAAAATGAATGTCAATCTTTCATCTTTTTTTTATATATGATTGGACACTGACAGGTTTCACATAAAATCCAGTTCATCTCTAAAAGGTCACACAGAAAACTTCAGCCCCTCTTTTTTTTTTTTTTTATAAAAAGGAAACCCCTCCCTCCAAAGAAGCGAGGTAAACCTTATTAAATCTTTTTTTTTTTCATTTCTTGAAATACGATTGGGTCTTTATTTACTTTTTTTTTTCAATAATCCATGTGAATAAAATAAAGAATAAAAAAACTCGGATGATTACAAAAAAAGGTTTCCCTGTGTAACTGCTTAAGTAAAGCGGTATTTTCCCCAGAAAGAAACTTTACCGTTTTCCTGTAAGTTTTTCCCCTTTGGTTGACACTTTAATGGGAAAAAAAAAGTACAAAATTTAAAAAAAAAAAGCGCAGCATAAACACAAAAAAAAAAAAAAAAATGGAAGTTTCACTCACATAAGAAAATAATATGTCTTCTTTATGATGTTTGTTTTGTTTATCCAGAAAGGACAAGAGAGTGTGTTTATGTGAATGATGGAAAAAAAAAGGGGGAGGATAGTTTGGTTGTTTATTCAACCGTTCCTTCTTTACAGAATGAACACATTTCTTTGATTTCTCTTTTTCACACGTACATGATCCGTGTGAGAGAAGCTTGTCATAATTTCAGAAGAAAAAAAAAATCGTGGGTTGATGTGGTACAATGTGGGGTAAAAAAAAAAAAAAAAAAAAAAAACCTTGAGATAAGCTTGTAAAGTGTTTCTTGTTTTAAACAATAAAGTCTAAAAAAGAAAGAATATGTGCATATTAGTTTAATATTCAATTCTCTTTGTTAAATACTGTTGAAAAAAAAAAGGGGGGAGGGGAGGGGAGAGAGAGAGAGAGAGAGGTCTTGTTACCAGGACATTTTAAGAAAGGTTACATCCTCTTGTGATTTGTTGGGGAAATATTCTTATTTTGGAAAGTGAATTTAAATATAAAAATACTCTATTTTTCTTTCTAGAAAGGGTCTTCTTCTACTATAGTTAAATTTTTTTTTTAAAAAAAAAAAAGAAAAGAAAAAAAAAAATGACAACTGACGAAAACCAAGATGTTGAAATGAAATATGAAGTCCCAAGACAAATTATTCCTGCATCTCCCACGATTGCCAATCCTGGTCCTTTAGGTCTTTGTGGATTTGCCTTGACAACTTTTGTCTTGTCTCTTCATAATGCTGGTGCTGGTTTACCTGCTACCAGTCCTCATGGCGTGGTTACTGGCCTTGCCTTCTTTTATGGTGGTTTGGTTCAACTTTTGGCTGGTATGTGGGAATTCAAGACAGGAAATACATTTGGTGCTACCGCATTCTCAAGTTATGGTGGGTTTTGGTTATCCTTTGGTTTGATTTTTGTACCCGGTGCTAATATCACCGGAAGCTACAATGGAAACACAGCCATCTTGGAACAATCTTTGGGTTATTATCTTCTTGGATGGACCATCTTTACTGGTATCATGTTGATCGCATCTCATCGTTCTAGCGTGGGTCTTGTTTCCCTCTTTTTCTTTTTGTTTATTACCTTTATTATGCTTACTGCCGGAAAACTCAATGATTCGATCAATTGTCAAATCGCAGGTGGTGCCCTAGGTATCGTCACTGCCTTGATTGCTTGGTATAATGCCCTTTCTGGTCTTTTAACCAAAGATTCCTCTTATTTTAATTTACCTATTGGACGTCTTAATTAATCATAGCATCTTCTATTCACATACACACCAACTATCCATTAACATACAACACTAATAAACTTTCTTACCTATCCTCTCCTCCTCCTCCTTCCCCTTTTTATAACTTGCTTTACTCTCAAGCAAAAATAAAATAAAAATAAAATACAAGCCACATTTTGATTCATTTGAATGTCTTTCTCTCTCTTTTTTTTTTTTTTTTTTTTTATTATTATAATATAATGTATTACGATCTCAATATACCATGTTCTTTTTCGCTTGATCGTGTATCCGTAGATAAACTTAAACTTATTCTTTCTCGATTATCACAATGTAAAGGATATAGAAAGTGATTGTAAACTTATTGCGCCCTCCAAATGTATAGTTAATGAGTGTACAGCTGCACTTAATTACACAATACAAGATTTGAAAGTAAACATAGACTATTAGTCATATTATTTTATTGACACAGCTTTATTTATAAATAGAAAGTTAAAAAAGCAAATGATTTCGATACATTAGGCATCAATTCTAAATATCCATTGTCCATTCTGAAACGTTTGACGATAGATACAGACACAATTTTCAACAATGTAAGCATATGTATAATTGTATATATAATTGTATATATATATATATAGTGGTATACGATTATTTTATTTAACAACCTTTATAAATGTATAGGAAGACATTGCTAGTTTAAGACAAGATTATGATTTGATTAGTTTAAAGACCAGAAGCGATGAATTATTCGAATTAGCTTGCAAAGAGTTAAATTTGGATGTTATTTCGTTTCATTTTGATGAAAGACTTTCATTTGAATTGAACCCTTTATTAATCAAAAGAGCAATGGAAAGACGTGTTTATTTTGAAATAAGTTATGCACCTACCATCAAAGGTATTTTATTTGTTTGGGAGGAAATTTCAATTGATTTTTTTTTTTTATTATTATTTTTATAGATAAACAAGCAAGACTTTATACTTTACAAATAGCTAAAGAATTATATGAATGCACAAAGGGTCAGTATTGGATTATTTCAAGTGAGACGGAATCAGTATCTGATATTCGTAACCCATATGATATATTTTATTTGTAAGTGTCAATACTTGTTATTATAACTCACTTTTTTTTTTTTTTTTTTTTTTTTTTGGTAGTGCCAAGTCATTAGGATTACCCAATGATCTTGCCAAGTTTACAGTAGAAAAGAATTGTGAAAAAGTCTTGACAGAAAAAAAAAAAATAAAAATAAATGACGTTTGTTAGTTTCTTATTTTTTTCTGCGGAGATGACATGCCAGAAAATATAACACTTTATTTTTATTTTATTTTCTTTTTTTCTTTTTTTATATATATTTATAACAATGAGTTATCAATCAGTGAAAACACAATCAGTGAAAACACAATCAGCGACAACACAATCAGTGACAACAACATCTATTGTAGTTTCAGAAATTACAGAATCTGAAGGAATCGGATTGGAAGAAAAGAAGGATTATGAAATATTGGATGAAGATCGATTAACAGAACATGATTTTTTATCTTTAATGAATTCTGAAGAAGAGGATGAAGAGAGTGAGTCGGATATAGATCATTGGTTTCCCTCTCTTTTGCGTACATCGGCTATTGAATTCTTGGAAGACAATTCGGATGTAGAGGATGAAGAAAGTGAAGCGATCATAGAACAAGACAGTGATCAAGAAGAAACACTGAATAATGGCAAAAGATCATCATCACTTGCTTATAAATACGATCAAAGAAAACGAATTAGAAGATCGGAACAAGTACCTATTGAAGTAGACTATATCATCCTTGCAGATAAATCTTGAATAAAAATTCTCTCGGATTTTCTATTTTCGGCTATACATAAAAGTACCGAGCTTAGCTCACGTATGAAAAAAAAAAAAAAAATGTACGGGCTATTACGGGAATACACATACATTTGTTTATCAAAAGGAATGTTTTTTTTTTTATGCTTTAAGATAAGAACATGTTTCTCCCCCCCCCAAAAAAAAAAAAAAAAAAAAAAACTTGTATTTATAAAAGCGAGTGTTTTGATACCTTTATTACATCTTTTTTTCACATAGTGTAATTTAGAAAGAAGAATACAAAGATCTAGATTTCTTAAGCGATGATTGTTTTAATAATTGTACAACAGATGAGATCAACTTAATTTAGGCCGCGGGACATTTAGAGAGCATGGATTTTCTATATAATAGGAATAGAAACAACAAAGAGTCTAACTTGACCTACTTATCTCTATACCGTCATTTTAGTTGTGTATTACCTAGTATATAAACATATGAAACGACTCAATCACTGTCAAAAAAAATAAAAAAAAACTTGGCTGAACAAATGATCAAATATTGGTGTCTCTTTTATCAAAATCTATTTAATTACACAGAATATGAAAAATTGCAGTTCATCTACAACTCAGTTTTATATTAAAGAAAACTCAAACAATCATTTATCTGTAGTCATAAAACGGGAAAACAAGTGATAACCAAGGTAGAAGGGTGCCACCCAACTTGTTACTCAAGTGTAAGGTCATTTGAATGATAAAATGAAAATAAAAGAAACTTTCTTTTTTCTTCTTTCTTTTTCTTTCTGCTACTCCAAATCCAGTAAGTTTCAACAAGTGAGTCGCACGTCCTTTTTGTGTGTGTGTGTGTGTGTGTGTGTGTGTGTGTGTGTGTGTGTGTGTATGTGCGTGTTAATTGTTTATCTCAAAGGTTCAATTAAGATGGTCAGTACTCAAACAGAACGTCCTTCAGGTAAATAAATAAAGAGTTTAATGGAAAATTGTAATTTTCTTTTAGAGGAAAACGGCTATACAAAGACAAATGGTAAACATCAAGATCATTTTATCGAACGTGTATCATCAATTCCGGTTATCCACGATAGTGTTTCAAAAGCACGTCAAGTAGCCAACACCACCTGGGTCGGTCGATGGACACTTTCCACAATCGATTATGTGAGTGAAAGGCCACTCAAGACCTGTTATTATTACCTTGAACCTCACTTGGATTTCTACGGCTCTCGTTCCCTTGATTATGTCCAAGCCAAGGTTCCATTAATTGAACAACCCACTGAAAATGTGATCCAAACCTTGCGTGAAGCACCCGGTTTCGCCTACCACACCTTAACCACTGTCTCTCGTCAAAAGGTGATCGAGACCACACAAAACCTATTGAATATCTCTCTTCATCAAGCACAAACCGTCCAAGGTCACCTTCCAGAGGCTCTCCAAGATCGCATACTAAAATTACGTCAATGGATCTCTCAACCAAGTATTCATGAACAATAACAAGCTTTATTTGATGAATGAAATAAGAATATATTACCTTCTGAAATATCTTAAAAAAAAAGCAAAAAAAAAAAAAAAAAAAAAAAAAAATTTTTTTATTATTTGGTGGGTGTTTCGATCACTACATCGAATGCCCCACTCCTTCTTTCTGTAATCTTTAATTTTTCTTTACTATCTGTTGTCTTTACGATCATGCGTAATTTTTCCAATTTGGCTTTTCTTTCCATTTGACACATTTCAAAGCTAATAGCAGATACACCACAAAAGGTACCTACAGCCCAGTTGGCTGAAGTCTTGACCGCCCCTATTAAAAATTAGTTTTTTTTTTTTAAAAAAAAAAAAAGTGAATCATTTACGTTTGGTTAAGAAACGAATGGCTCCTACAGCAACACCAGTAGCTACATATCATATAGAGGGTTAATAATAATGAAAAAAAAAAAATAAATGTTGAAAACACTTACCCATGCCATAAAGTAAAGCATTTCGAGAACAAGGAATCTTGTTGACTTCTTTAAAATCTTCAAGTTTTATTGTCTACTACATATTCAATAAGAAAGCTCTTTATTGCAGAAACAATAATAAAAAAAAAACCTTGAAAGCGTCTGAAAATGAAGGTGAATCTTGTTGCGATGACATTTTAAGAAAAAAGAAACAATTTTTTTTTTTTAAAGGCGCAATATGTTGAATATTTTTAATTTGATTATATGAAATATGTACAATAAAAAAAAATGAATATAATGAAGAGGTTTTTTTTTTTTTTTTTACCAGATACCACGAAGGATACCCTTTTTTTTCTTGACTGACTTCTTTTCTTCAGAAGATTCACTTGGTTCAGGAGCTAATTGAATACTGGCAATGGATTGTTTTCTAATACTAGGTTCATGCAAAGAAGAGGAAGCAGATGCGATACTATGAGAAGAAGAACGCGGTTGTTGTTGTTGTTGAATCATTTTTTTAGCTGCAATCATCATTTTGAGGGCACGAATCTGAAGACTAGTTTGGTGTGAAAGTGCGGCTGTTTCGAAAATGAGAGGCGCCGTAGACATATTGAGCATCTGGTGAAGTGCATGCGTGGCCAGTTGAGCCAAACGTGGTAAATGATACATGTCAGAGAGAATGAGCAGTTGAGAGAGTATCTGAGGCTGATACTGTTGTGCTGTCAACAGATGGTCGGTATAAATAAACTGAAGGAGAGCAGAGACCACGGACTGCGGATAAGGAAACAAAGCATGCGTGCTGGTATGGTCCTTGATCAGCTGACTGAAATATGGCCAGCGTTGACAGAGCACAGCCGAATTGACTGGAATCGTCTGGTGGTCTTGGGTAATAATGTTGAAATCGCTCACCGCAGGTTCGTTCAACAGGCGGAGTCCCATCTCTTGCGCAAGGGAAGAGCAGGTCGAGCGCGGCAGATCATAAATACCAAAGGCTTCGAGATTTACAATCGCCAGATGATCAAAATTATTTTGTCGGTGGCTGTAGTCTTCCAGCAGATTACGATAGGGACTCCCGAGCACAATGTATTGGTTCTTGTGGATCAGACCACGGTTCCATGAGCCGGTATGAAACACATGGCCAGTGTCAATACGGGTCCATGTCAGCTTAGGTATATCCAAAGCCCAGATTGCGTAGGTCTGTACACCAGGCACCAAGTAAATACCAGACAAGATGAGGTGTTGGCCCAAGACATAAGTCGTCGGAAATCTTATCCCGGGTGGCAAGCTACCCATCATGGCTTCTGAACGGTCTTCCATGGCCAGGTTGGGCTGAATGATCTGTAGATCTCGCTTGACTTCAGCAAAATTAGAGTTCGTGTAAAGATAGACCCCGAATTCTCCGTCCTTTTGCTTGACAGAAGAGGCAGCTGAACGATAGGCTCCCACATGCTTTTCCAGTGCCTTGATCATCTCCCACTCCCAGGTCTTGAGGTTCAGGACGTTCATCTCATCCAGATAGTTGCTTTCCAGATCCTGTCCGCCCAAGACCAACAATCGATCCCCAACCACCGTAGATGTATGTGCATAACGTGACTGGGGTGAATACAACGAAGGTTGAATTTTAACTCGTTTCCAACATAGTGTCTCGATATCCAGTACTGCCACATCGTCCATCACGCAAAGATCACCTGCGGCATGGCCCATCCCTCCAAAGAGGATCAACTGACTTTTATAAACACTGGACGAGTGAAAATAACGTGCGTCTGGTGGTGGATCAGAGTCAGGTGGTGGAATATGTCTCATCCATTTAAGTGTGCCGAGATCAAGAATGTATAAAAAGTTGGTCATCTTTCTAGAGGATGCCAAACGACCTCCAAATACATAGACTTTGTCTCCAATCACATTGACAGATGCTCCAACTAATGGAGGTGGTACTTCTCCAAACGTACTGTGAACTTTGGTTATAATACTAGAAATAGACTGCATAGGCATATTTGAAGGCATTTTTTTTTTTTTTTTTTTTTTTTTTTTTTTTTTGGTGTTGAAAAGAAGTGAAACACAAAAAAGTACATGAATCGTGGAATGAAATATTTTTTTCTTTTTTTTTTTTTTTTGAAACGAGAATATCCATATTTAGAAATGTTGAAGGCCCTTTTTAATTCTCCGAATAGATCCATTTTCTCACATGGGACTTTACATTCAATAAAAAGGGTGTTAGCCACATGTGGTAAATAAGTAGAAGAGAGAAAACATAAAAAAGGAGAAAATTAATTTTATTTAAATGCAATTTTGAACTGTTTGTGGCTGTTAGCAAGGTGGCGACATTTCGAATCTCAGACTATTTCCAATTGAAAATGAGGTACACACGTGTCCCTTCTCTCTTTTTTTTTTTAAACTTTTGGAGATAAATATTGAAAGATATAAGTGATAGAAGTACTGAATCCATAGTATAGTTTGAACAATGAATTTTTACAAATTAATTGTAGTGAGAAAATAATACCTGGTAATAAAAGCATACCAGTACACAGAGGACTATTAGAATATGAAAATCACTTAGTTATTTACACAAATCGAACTCAAGCGTCTTTTTTTTTTCTTTTTCTTTTTTTTTTCTCTTACAAACAAAGAATACAAATAAAATAACTCTCTTCTTTTCTATTCAATCAAATATATTCTCTGTAATATTACAGTTGTATATTAAAAAGAAGGCTCAGGCCTGATACATCAAAAATTGGCATGGCAACTCTGAATGGCTTTTGGTGTGATGATAAAGTGTTGAAAGAAAAAAGTATTGTCGATAACGCTGAATCCGACTAAAGAGCCCAATAGAGTATGTCTGGTACTGTAAGATGATGGAAGTGTAATTTCTGGTGGCTCGTCTGAATTCTACGTCTTCAAACTATAGAATATCATTTTGCAGGTACGTATCGAAAAAATGAAAAAAAAAAAAAAAAAAAAAAAAAAAAAAAAAAAAAATTGTAGTAGAATATACTCAGGCTTGTAGTATTTCAGGATTTGGTACTCCATAGTGAACATGACTTTTCAGTCTTATATTATTGTTCACCTCGATAACTAACAACATCTATAATTATCATACCCTTTTTTTTATTTCAAAGGCTGGAATACGACAATCAGCTCGACCGAAACGACATGCGACATTCAACCACTCCCTGATTCCTTTAAACATGGATGGTGATTTACTTGGAACCTTGGATAAGTTGGTCAGAAGTAGCCTTATCAGGATGCGAGTAGAAATGTTCTTGAAAGCATTGGATCAGGAAGACAACGAATTCAAATTTGTCAAAACTTTGAGTGTGCTGGTCACTAGGTTACCGAGGTTCCTCATGGAGTAAAATGTCAATGAGATCGAATTGTGCACGCGTTTTGTAGACCCATTCCTGACTGGACTATTCGACGATCCTGACAATGGCATGTACCTACGATGGACGAGTGAAACTACTATAGAGGTCAGGCAAAACAATGGCTGCAACGACCGTTGTCCAGACCTGTGAATTACCAAGTCATGTGGTGTAAAATGGGGTACCCGATTGGGGATATGATGAAGCAAAACCAATTGCCATCTCAAATGTCGACACATAACATTAACCTCATTTATTAATTTATACCAATACTGTCAGCAGCAGAATATCTTAGTCTACGTCTTTTCAAAAAAAAAAAAAAAAAAAAAAAAAATAAGCCAACACAGCTTTCTTTTTCCCCCCCCCGGAAACGATTGGCTATATTTACTTTAAAGGCCATCTGTAGCCACGTGCATTCCTTCTCAGACTTTGATACAATTAGGTATTGCCGCTCAAGCTCTGCATCTTTTCACCTTTGTAACACGTGGATACTTAAAAAATATGAAAAAAAAAGTATACCTTTATTAAATCAAAGTAAAACACCTTTAAAAAAAAAACACCCATCTTACAACTCAGCTTGTTCAATACTGCGATTAAGCGCTCTTTCTTCTATCGGAGCCTTTGAAGAAAAGGAGAAGTAATTCCTCATATTTTTAACATATACCACTACTTTTTAAAGAGGTGTAGAGTTACTAAGAATGGAAAATAATTTTTTTATTTATTTTTAGATGAGTTACATAATTTTTATTCCTTTTTCTTCTTAATTTTTTTTAAAAAAAAATATGGATTCAGACAATCAGTCAGACATTTCGTTTAATGACACCACACCTTCTTGGACTTTAAGAGTAATTAATCCAGATAACGATTCAGACCATTCACCCAACAGTATACCCAGCACACCTGAACTTCAACCTGTCAATCGAAGGTCGAGTAAAGTGTTGGTCGAACCATCGTTTGAGTTTGAACCTCTCCAGCCCTTGGCCCCCCTTTTATCACCTGAGCAACTCGCACCACCACCACCGATACCAGAACACCGTCAGAGGGTACCTTCCATCACCTCCATCACTCCCTCTCAAACCCCTTCAAAATATGCCAAAGCTTCTTATAGTCTAACCAACAATCCAGATGCTATTAAACTCTATCGGACCATGGCTCACAAGACAAAAGATCCTGAGGTTCAGCTGACGTATGCAAAGTATCTTCTCGAGATCGCCGGTCTTTATAGCAGTAGCAACAACAACAACAACAATCACACACGTATCAGTCAATTCTCCTTAATGAGACCATTGAGTAGAATGAGCTTTCGTTCCAGTATGGATAGTCAAAGGAGCAGTATGGATCGTTCAACTTTACATCGTCCTAGTCTAGATCCCGCCTTTGACCATTCCCCGCCTATAGAGACAGCCAAACAAAAGATGTTGCAGGATGAAGGTGTAAGATGGATCAAGAAATTGGCGAATCGTAAAGTGGGTGAAGCTTGTTATCTTTGGGGGTCTTGGCTAGACCTTGGTCTTTATGGTCTAAAGAAGAATACGGCCAAAGCCCTTAAATATTATGAATTGGGTGCCAAGGAAAAAATACCGGAGGCTATGTTTGCTGTAGGTAGATATCATGAAAAGGAACAAGATTATATGACTTCTTTTCAATTATATGAAGATGCTGCTGCTCTAGGCTTAGTGGAAGCTCTTTATGTAAGTAAACTCTCTATCTCTATCTCCCCTCTCTCCCTTTTTTTTTTTTAAATATATACTCATTCTTGTTTAGCGTATTGCTTTGATCCATTTGAATGGCGAATTTGGGTCTAGACAAAATATAATGGCGGCCATTCAACTCTTGGTTAAAGCATGTGAAAAAAGCACAAGTAGTTGTCCTGAAGCACCTTACACCCTCGGTTTATTATTATTAAATGAATACCCTTCTATCCATATACCCAAGTAAGTTACACACCATCCTGATGATGTGGTACAAGTACTCATCTTATTATTTAGTGAAGTGATCCAAAGTTTCGGTGGTACCTTTGGTGCTGTGAGTTACCTTGATTGTGCTGCAGACATGGGACTTTCAGCAGCACAATGCAAATTGGGCTCTTATTACGAACAACGCAAGGATTTGACCAAGGCATTTCAATATTACCAAATGGCCTCACAAGAAGACCCCCTAGCCATGCTGGCTCTCAGTCGGCTTTATAATCAAGGAGTTCAGGTCCCTCAAGAACAAGCAGAGGAACAACACATGCTATTTGATGACTCTCCATGGGTCAAGATAAACCCGAGAGATGAAGACGCTGCCTTTCAATGGTGTCGAATGGCTGCTGAACATCGTCTATCAGAAGCTTGGTATCTCCTTGGTTGGTATTATGAAATAGGTATAGGTACACCCAGAAACTACAAACAAGCCTATCGTTATTATCTCAAGGCAAGCAAATCAAATCATCCGGAAGCAAAGAACAGGATTCAACTCTTGGATCATTTGGTGAAGCATAAAAAGCTTGAAAAAAATAAACAAAGAGAATCTACTGCTCAATGTCAAATCATGTGATTTAAAAATAAAAATCTTATTGTTCCTCTGTCTCCGCATTATTCTCTTTCCTTTTTTTTTTTTTCTCTTTTCTTTTTTCTTCAAAAAAGTGCTCTGATAAAATGTCAGCTAAAAGAAAAGTTTTGTTAAAGGTTCGTTTTTTTTTTATGACTTGAAAAACTGGCTCTTATGGTTTTAGGTTATTATCTTGGGTGATAGCGGGTAAAGAAAAAAAAAAAAAAAAAAAAGTCATTTAACAATAGCTGTTTCTTATCTTGTAAAAAAAAAAATAGTGTAGGAAAGACATCATTAATGAATCAATATATCAACCAAAGATTCAGTGAACAGTATAAAGCCACCATTGGAGCCGATTTTTTGACAAAAGAAGTCATGGTGGATGATACACTGGTCACAATGCAAATATGGGACACAGCCGGTCAAGAAAAATTTCAATCATTGGGTGTAGCCTTTTATCGAGGAGCAGATTGCTGTGTGATGGTTTATGATGTAAATAAGTCTTCTTCTTTTCAATCCTTGGAGGGGTGGTATGATGAATTTCTTGTTCAGGCTTTTCCTCGAGACCCTGAACATTTCCCATTTGTGGTCTTGGGAAATAAAGTGGATTTAGATGATTCCAAAAGAATGGTAAAAAAAAAAAAAATTAATTTGTATGCTGAACTAACAACCTGTTAGATTCCTCAAAAGAGAGCGGTTGCTTTCTGTAAATCCAAGGGAAATATACCGTAAGTATGACAGTCTCTTGATCAATATAACATAGTTTTGTTAGACATTTTGAAACATCGGCAAAGGAAGGAACCAATATAGAACAAGCCTTTCAAGTGATTGCTAAAAATGCGCTTTCACAAGAATCAAGTATAGAACTTTATAATGAACTCAGTGATCCCATTAGTCTGGATCAATATGATAGTAATGACCATACTAAGTGTGCTTGTTAAAAAAAAAAAAAAAAAAAAAAAAAAAGTCAAACTCTAGAGATATATTGATTGGTCTTTTGAGCATAAATATTTCCACCATAGTGTTGTACGCGCGTCTAATAAATTCTTAAAAAATGTTTTTTTATTGACTCTAGTTTTACATGACTGTTTTGGTTTTAAGACTTAATGATCACCTTTGGAAGCCCAACTTGAAAGTTCTTGGGTATGTTCATTTTTCTTTGTTTCAAAACAAGGAAAGATCATATTGGTATTGTAAACTACAGTGAGCGACTGGTCATACATACCCACCAAGCCTCCTTCAAAAAGAAAGAAAGTTTTGATCCTATTGGGCTAGGAAATACCTTTTTTTTTTTTTTTTTTTTTTTTTTTTTTTTTTTTTTTCAAGCACTTTATTATCACACTATCATTACACCAAAACCATTCAAAAGCAGAAAAGATTTATTAAGTGAATTCTTGCAGTAATACATCTGGGCTTTCTTTTGTTTATAAACAAAGAGTATAAATAAAAAAGGCTCCTCACTTCTTTTTTTTTCCCCTCCTCTTTTCCCTTCAATCAAATGTATGTTATTACTGAAATACCATACTACTTTATTGTCAAAAAATGTTTATAAAGAGAAGAAAGATGATCAAAACAAAGATTCCGGTATTTGATTTGTGTAGATATTCTCTTTATTCTTAAAATGTAAAGATGCGTACAGATTTGACATTTGTTTATTGTTCTCAAAAGAAAGAAAAATAAACCCTTTTTGATAAACTACTTTAATGCGAATGTTTCACAAGTCTAGCTCAATTCCAGCACTTTCTAAAGCTTAGTCATAATTCCTTATTTTCTTATAATTCGCGTTTTTTTTTTTTTTTTTTTTTAAGAAAAAATTTTTTTTTTGGTTTAATTCTGATTTCTCTAGAATATTTATTGTCCATCTACAGTTTCACTTTAATTTTTTTTTTTTTTTTTTTTACTGCTCTACTTTAGGCGGGTTTCAAAGTGATATCTAATCATTCAATAACGCAATCCCAGGCACTTCCAATAGGACACTCTACTCATTAACTCCGAATAGCCCTTGATCATTTAATTTTTTTTTTTTTTTTTTACCCAAGCTTTGTTCTTTTTCATTTTTTTTTTTTTTTTTGAAATCTAAACTTAATATATAAAATGGCTACCAACATTACATGGCACGAAGGAAGCGTTACATTAGCTGAACGTCAAGAATTATTGAAGCAAAAGGTAAATTTTAAAAATGAAAGTTGAGCTGTCATTAAAATCCAACTAGGGTTATACAATTTGGTTTACGGGACTCTCAGCTTCCGGTAAATCCACCTTAGCCACTGCCTTGGAACAAACCTTACTTCATTCTGGTATTAGCTCTTATAGATTAGATGGTGATAACATTCGATTTGGTTTAAATAAGAATTTGGGTTTTGGTCCTGATGATAGAACAGAAAACATTCGTCGTATTGCAGAGGTAAAGTTTTTTTTTTTTTTTTTTGGAGAAAGGATGAAAAAAAAAACAAACTCTAATTATTATTATTAGGTTGCCAAATTATTTGCTGATGCTACTGTGATTGCTACCACTGCCTTTATTAGTCCTTACCGTGCTGATCGTGACTCTGCTCGTGCTCTTCATCAAGCTGCTGGTATTCCTTTCATTGAAGTCTTTGTAGATGCTCCTTTGGATGTAGTTGAATCAAGAGATCCCAAGGGTCTCTATAAAAAGGCCAAGGCTGGTGAAATCAAGGAATTCACTGGTATCTCTGCTCCTTATGAAGCTCCTCTTACTCCAGAAATTCATATTCACACTGATCAAGTCTCTATCGAACAAGGTGTTGAATTAATCTTGGATTATCTTATCAAGAACCAATTATTGGATTCTGAAAAAATCGTCCAAAAATAAATAATTCTAAAAAAAAAAAAAAAAACTTTTTAATGATCAATACATTGATTTGAGAAATTTACAATATAACGGATCAACAAAATCTAAACTAGCAATGTCAAGCCAAAGTATTTCCAATTTATATTGTTATTACAAGTTCGTGGTATCTCAATTAAAATAAGGCAATCGTTGGATTGATCAAAACAAGAGAACATACACATGTGTTGCAATGATTGAATGACAAATATGTCTGAAATGTCTATTAAGGAAACAAGTACCATCACCTTAGAAAGTACAAACTCAAAAAGTACATGACGATTTGTACAATATTAAATATATTGATCTCTTTTAAAAAAAGTTTCATGGTTATCAAAGAACATCAGACACACGGAACCGCATGTGTCATGACAATATTTCATATCTGATAAGCAGCTTTTGAGCTCATCCGAAAGAAAGCCTTACCCAAACATCAAATATTTGGAAAAAAAAAAAAAAAAAAGGAAATTGAAGCGAAAAATAAACAAGTATATTAATTGAAAGCAATACTGGAACTGTATTTTGAAACCTTGGTAAATTTACCTAAGCAAGAAAGTCATTGCGTTTATAGGTCAATAAAAATTATTTACATAAAACAACACTTGTTTAATTACTAAAGAAATAAAGTGGCATAAAGTATCACAGGATGATTTCGCAATCAAGTAGTACACAATATAATTTTTTTAAAAGAGAAAGCGTGTTAGAGTATTTTGTTATTGATGAATAGTACGTCTCAATACGAAAGAGAAAATAGGCTGACATAGAGAGAGGAACATACATTAAACACCAAGAGGCACAGTAAATTCATCGGGAGCACAAAAGTTTCGCCATCTTCAAAAAGAAGTATCATACGCTTATAAACAAATAAATAAAAACCAAGCACAAAGATTTTTTTTATAAAGCCTTCCTTTAGCTATACTTCTTAATAACAACAACGGATACTATTTGTACGCATACTTGAGTTTTTTTTTTTTTTTTTTTTTTTTTTTTGGAGCCTAGAATCCTTTTCCTTGTATCGTCAATCTCCGATTTGTGTTCCTCCACTACCAAAGAGTTTTCATGCATGTTCCTTATCTCAAGTCTTTTTTTTTTTTTTTTTTTTTTTTTTTTTTTTTTACTGTTAATCATATAAAAAAGGCATACTGATGCTGTTTAAATCTCTTTTGCTTGAAATTAACTGTGTTTTTTGTTTTTTTTTCTGTTTTGTTTTTTGTTTACATTTTCCCTATCTTTTGTAGCTAAAATAGCTCAAAATGGATAGTGTGAGAAAAAGAGGTATTTGAAATAAAAAAAAAGTTTTTTTTTTTCTTTTCCCTTTTCTTTTTCTTCTTCTTTGTCTTCACTTATAAGCAATTTTTGATTATTTTAAATTTTTCAAGCACCTCATCCTAAAGGGCGACTAGACTGCGTATTACAAGCAGTGACAAATGTCGATCAGGATGAAGAAACCCTTTGTGGGAGTATTCTCTTGGTTATGACATGTTGTACTGATAATCCTCTGGCTCGATACCATGATTGGTATGACATGAGTTTTAATAGAACCTGCCATGGTTATCTTTTTTTTTGATGAGCCGAAGCAAAGGGGGCATGGGTACAGTGCGGGTCATCATGCAGACGTGATGAAACAATGCGCCAAGTAGATTCGTAGCTGCCATCGTGCCGATGTTTCCCGCCGCTTCGGTCGAAGTGCTCACTTTTATTTTTGGGATCAGATGTACTCTCACCTTCTCGTTGGTTGATCCTGTTAATCAAGACCTTTCTTTTTTTTTGGGGGGTCTTGAGAACTAAGAAGAGTACTTTTTTTTTTTTAAATAAAAACTTCTTTTACTATCTTCTCTACTTTACTATCAATCAAATGGCTAAAGCTTTCATAGCCTCCAATTTGCTTACTTACAATCATCTACATTAAGTATCTTTATCACATACTTTTCTCTACTCTATAATATGCATCATTTTGAGCTAAGGTGTGTTGCTTTTACAGCAACTTTATTTGGCCACCTATAGAACAAAGTAGCTCAGGTTATAAGTATTTATTTTTCATTTTCAAGGATGGATTTTTTACCCGAAATTCTTTTTTTTTGAAAAAAAAAAAAAAAAGAAGAGACAAGTTATAAAAGCTTAAAGAAATTGAATATGTCGATGTTTTATCATTAAAGAACTTTAGAAAAGAGACAAGCTTAATTTGCACTTCCCTACATAATTTTAGCGCAGTTTTTTTTTTTTTTCTTTTTTGGTGCGGGAACATCTTACCTTCCCCCCCCCCCTTTTTTTTTTTCTTTCTTTCTTTCTTGTTCTCTTTCCAGTAACGAAACAAAAGTCGTCATGACGATGCAGGCAGTTGGACCATCAGGTAAAAAAAAAAGGGGGGGGGGGAGCTATATAGCTCACTGATTCTTTTATATATAGGCTTTTATAATGTGCCTGTAACGAAATTTTTAATCGTGTCCATTGGTACATTGTCTCTTTTTGCATCTGTTTTTAGCTTAAAACAATACTTTCATTTACAGCTTACTCCTCATTTGACAGTTCATCACCAAGTAAGAAATGTTTTAAAAACAACATGTCTTTTATTCTAACTTTTTTTTTTTTTTTCATTAAAGTTTTGGAGACTGTTTATCTCTCACTTGGCTTTCAGTAGCTCTGGCGACTTCTTATTTGGTTCAATCGTATTATATACAATGCGTGTGATAGAAAGACAATATGGAACGCCAAAATATTCGGTACAAAAAGAAAACGAGTATACATCTGATTTTCTTATAATTTTATGAACAAAAAAAAAAAAAAAAAAAAAAAAAAGGCATTCTTGTTCATGTCGTTTGTATTATCAACAATATTCGAATTGATTGCTTTAGTGGTATGCGATAAAATTGGATTGAAAAGCATACCGAGTGGACCGTAAGCGGCATATATATATATATATATATATATATATAAACTCATTCACGATTTATAGTTACGCGTTGGTGTTTTCTGCTTTATATCAATACCATCGTATTATTCCAGTGACTTATAAATTTAGGATATTTGGCCTAGTGATGACCAACAAATTATTTTTATATGTCCTGGCCTTTCAACTGGCATTTTCTAGATCAACACAAACTCTTGTTCCCTCACTTTGTGGATGTTTAGCTGGTGCGCTTTATAGAACAGATGTTGGAAATATAAAACAGTGGAGATTTCCTGGATTTTTACAATCCGTTGCTCACCAGTTTGTCAAAAAATTTCTTATATCTTCACCCAACCCTCGATCTTCTGCTACACTACCAGTACAACGCCCTATCATTACCAGTTTAAGTTCAGTCAATAGCATATTAACGAGCGGATTGGCAAATGAAAATGATTCGACGACTACTAATACAAACAGACGCACGACGAGATCCTCTATGACTTCTGATCGTTCTTCATCTATGAGGGTAAGTTCTTTTTGATCCAAGGGAAACCTCATATATATATATTTAGGAATACTTGGACACTATTACAAGCAGAGACGTGGCAGAATCAAATATGGATCCGATATCTCAAGAGTATACAAGAATTCTAATGACCATGTTTCCCGATCATCCACAAGAAACAATTACAAGAGCATTATCTTCAGCTCATAATGAATTAAATAGAGCAGTTGAAATCATGTTGAATACACCATCGCCAACAGGAGAAAGTAGCAGCCACGCCACTTAGCTGCTATTTTCAATGTATCATACAAAAAAAGTTTCTCGCTATTTTAGGGGTTTTTTTCTTATTCAAAAAACATATTTTTTTACTCATCCCTTGTAAATACATTATAAACGACCAGATTTTATACAAAGCACATACACATACACAGATATATATATATATTTATACAGGAACCTTAAATTTGAACTCATTTTTTTTAATTTATTTTCTTCTTTTCTTCTTCCCATACATACACATACCCTTTCAAATAACGATAACACATATATTTATCCTTATTAACGGATGTTTGCCTATTATCGTTCCTCTTGTTACAATACAGTGATTAAAAGAATCTTAAAAGGGCGCATATCAAGTCCTTCTACCACTGATCTTGTCCTTGTTAATGTAAAAAAAAAAAAAAAAAAAAAAAAAAAAAAAAAAAAAAAGTAAAACATTCTGTAGTTCTAATTCCAGACATTTAGGAAAACAGCTTACAATGGTATACAGTAAATCAACTTCCAAACACTATACTCTCTTTAGAATTACAACAATCAACTTTTGGAACCATACTCGATGCTCAATTACTCACTTGTCACTTTAACGATCAACAAAATTTAAACTTCAGAGACGACAAGGAAGTGAGTTATTCCAGTAAAACTAGAAAACATTCTTATATTCAAGGACAAGATGTTATAGTTGTATTATCGGAATATGGTAAAATGGTGTTTATAACAATACATAATCTTTCCAAAAACGTCAGACGATTTGAAACCCTTTTAGAGGTATAAAAAAAAAAAAAAAAAAACGCGAAATAGCAAAACTTTTTGCTCATGTAAATCTTCTTTTTTTTTTTTAAAAAAAAAAAAAAAAGATTTATTTGGATACACCTGGATTGGAATATACAAAAAATGGAAGAATGTTAGCCATAGATCCATGGTAAGAGAGTAATTTATAGAGAAAATATATATATATATATATATTTCTTATATATATTTATACATGTATTAGTTCAAGAGCTATTGCAGTCGCGTCAATGCAAGATAGATTTGATATTTTTTTATTGGATACAAATGGGTCGAGATTACATTTTAACCCTATTATTGGCGTAAAAAAAAAAAAAAAAAACATACGATTGCATGAATTATCATTGATCTAATCAATATTATATTTTTTGAAGACTGTATCCAAGATTGAAAAGGGTATTATTTGGCATATGGAATTTTTATACACTGAATCAACATCTATGGAAAGAATATTACTATCTCTTGTGATTTACAAGTAAGAATATATAATTGAGATTATATACTAAAAATAATTCATCTAGTGATGAAGAAAAGATATGCAGAGTGATTATTTATTCAATTGATGCTTTAGACATCAATCATATTAAAATTGAACGGATTGGAAGGTTACCCATGGCTTTAGATACACCTCTTCCTGTACTCTTGATCCCACTTCAATTTCAACCAGAATCACTTTTATTGGTTACTGTAAAGAGAATAGAAGAAAAAAAAAAAAATCAAGTTGCTCTTCGACTTACACTTTTTTTTTAACGGTTTGATAGGAACAACATGCAAATCTATTAACTTCTGACGATGTTGCATGTGGAAATGTTTTATATCCAAATAGTCCTATCCCAAGAGAATTTAGTAGCGTAGAATGTAAGAAGTAGTAGTCATCAATACCCAAAAAAGAATTATCTTGAACTCGTTTGCTCATTATAGGCCCACTATTTACCTCTTTTGCTCAACACTTGAATCAAAATGTAAATTATCTTTATCTTGGTTCATCGGATGGTTATCTTTTTAAACTTAGTGTGGCATCATCAGGCGAGTTACAATGGAATTTTCTTGACATGGTGAATACAATGGGTTCATCCATGTGTGTTCTAGGAACAGCTGATTTAAAACATCAAGAAGATTCTGTACGTACGGATATACTGATGTATGCAGGAGAATGTGCCGATAGCCAAGTGATATCTGTAAATAGCAAAAAAAAAAAAAAAAAAAAAAAAAATATTGAACCATAGCATGAACTTATTTTTTTTTTTTTTGGCCATTAACTTAGATTCCTTATAATAATATTGAAGAGCAGAAAGCCTATAAAGTCATTGTGCTACAAGATATAGTCAATCGAGCTCCTCTTAGACATACCGAAATTATGCCTAACTTTAGTGATGATCAAGATGCTCTGATTACTTGTTCTGGTATGGGAGGGCAAGGATTTTTAAATATCATTACTCGTGGAGTGGAGGCAACTATGTTGGCTTCTTCAAAGGTGCAATGGAAAGGGTATTTTTTTTTTTTTTTTTTTTTTTTTTTTTCATTATGTGTTTTATGAATTGACATTCTTTGTTAGTATTACTCGTTTGTGGAGTTTGGATGGTTTGTCTTGTCTACTAGCCTCATCACCCATTGATTCAAAGCTCTTAATGTCTAAAGGTAAAAGAGTATACAAAGTTTCTGAGAAAATCTCCCTCTACAATAAGCTAAAACGTCGTATATTTTGTTTTTGCTGTAGATAATCAATTGAGAGATGTGACTCTTACTATTTTTGAAGAAACCTATGCAGAAACTATTTATGCAAACACCATACATGTAAAAGATACTAGTCTTTTACTAAGAGTGTATTCCAAGGGAATTTCGATACTCATGCTTGAAGAAAGCAATACATTGATGATCACACACTATAAGGATACTCATCCTGGATATCTAATTGAACATGCAACCTCGTGGCAAGATGAACAAGGAACCTATATCGCCATCTGTTTGTTATCCAAAGATGATTTTATATTGCAGATATTGACTGTTCAAGACATGAGTTCAGAAGAGGATACCGACCAGATCTTGTTATCTATCGATCTTGTAAAGAATTTACCTCTAAAAGTCTGCCCGAGCTACATTGGATATTTTCATTTTAATTCCACATCATTTCTTTTCTTGGGTGCTTTTGATGCCTCACTCTTGATCTATAGTATAAAAGAAGAAGATATTCAAAAGGTTCAAGAAATCCATCAAAGTAAAACATTTTTTTTTTTTTTTTTTTTTTTTTTTTTTTTTTTTTTTTTTTTTTTTTTTTTTGTATCTATTTGTTTGCTCATCTGTTTATTTAGAATCTTCATCACACGGAAAATTGAATATACCCCATTCGGTAGCGATTGTTTATTCCTCACGTACACCAGATACACCTCTTCGACTCTTGATTGGAACTCATCAAGGTTTACTTTTAAGCTTCCGTATCTTACCTGCAACAAGCAGCAAGGTTATATCTGATGAACCGCCCTTGATTTACAACGTAGGTCACCTCGCTGTCCGTCTTTCTTCTTGTCATCGAAATGATATTGCTTATGCACTTTCAAACCAACTGTGTCAGATAAGGTCTAATAGTGATGATACTATTAGACTCGAAAAGGTCTTGTTACCACAATTTAGCCGACCGATAGACGCATTTGCCTCATTTGATTGTGGTCTTGATTTATCAGAAGAATCAGTGGCTGTAGTAGCTGATAGTAAATTACATGTGTATGTATTGAATCAGATGAGTGATATCAATTCTCAAAGGATTCCTTTAAACCAGGTTAAAAAGAAACTAATATATGTGTGTATATGATTTTTAATGTTGATTTATTTTTTTTTAGACACCAAGAAAAACCATTTATTTCAAGGAACAAAATTGTATTGCTGTATTTACTACAGTTATTTTATCTGGTACAAGAAAGAATTATGTACGTTTTATTGATGCAGCAAGGTAAAAAAAAAAAAAAAAGATATTCAATATATATATTCCTAAAATTAACACGTTATTAAATGTAGTGGAAAATTTTTGACGGAACCTTTTAGTATTGGACGAGATAATGTTTATGCTAAAAATGATACACTTCTTTCAGTTGCTGGTAAAAAAAAAAAAAAAAAATCAAGATGATGTTTTTTTTTTTTAATTGCCTTTGTTTTTAGAATGGTCAATGGAATGTAAAGGAAAAGATTATCAATATATTTGTGTTGGATTTGGACACTCAAAGGAACCCTTTAATGCATTAAGAAATGGAGGCTCAACAGAATCCATTATTGCTCGAGGTATGTTGGTTTTGTATCGACTCAAATTCCATCCAAAACGGGGTCCTACTTTAAAACGCGTTTGGTTACATGAAAGATTACCTGGTGGTGTTCTTTCAATGTGTCCATATTCATCAAAGTAATAGCGCGCGCATATATACAAAAAAATTTTTTTTTTAAAAAAAAAAAACTAAAAGAATTGTTGTAGGCTTTTATTTTCAGCTAAAAATCATCTTTATCTCTATAGATTTGATTTAGACACTGGAAGGTAAAAGAAAGAAAGAAAAAGAAAAGATTCTAATTTTTTTTTAAAAAAAAAAAAGACTAGTAGAAGTTTCACAGATCTCTTTACCAAACGACATTGTATCTATTCACGAAAACAATAATCGGATATGTATCACCTCACAAACCGACTCGATTTCTTTCTATCAATTTAATACAGAAACAAACACATTTGAATTTCTAAAAAGGTGAAAAAAAAAAAAAAAAAAAAAAAAACATACACACATGAAATTTGTATTAAACCCCTTCCGCGATTATAACTAGTGATGTAGATTCTTTATCTGCTCATCATACTTTGATGTTGAATAGCCATACAGCCATATGTGTCAGTAACTCTGGAGGTATGGTCGCCTTAACTGACGATCCTAAAAGTCTTCGAGTTCAAAAGCTTTTTAACTTTCACCATCCCGAATTCCTAACGAGTTCCACCTTGGCTCTACTTGGATCACCCTACAATAATGAAACAGATATATTATGGAAGCATTTGATGGCCTGGGAGGAGGGATCACCCAGTCTTCAGAAACCAATGGTAGGCTGTACTGTTTCAGGTGGTATCTTGAGTATCTACCGAATCTCTCAAGAACTCTATTGGGTCCTTAGAATCCTTCAAAAGCTCTTGTTAACCTTTGAAGCGACTTTACCTTTGCTTGGATCAGTGAGCGATTTTGAAGATTGGTATTGCCAGTTGTCTGGAATCGAAAGGGCGGTGATTCATGGAGATCTTGTCGAAGCTTATCTGAGGCTCTCATTTGATGAACAACTCAAGGTGTTGAGACCGACGGGTATTCTTTGTCATGATCTTGTGTCTGCTATTCATAACTTGTTGAATGGTTCACAAGATCATTTAAATGATGAACCAGAAGAAATCAAGGCACATATTATTGCTAATGTATTGATCGATTTACTCTCGGGATTCAGTAGGAATTGTTAATAAAAAAAAGAAAAAAGAAAAAAGAAAAAATGTTTATTTGGAAATCACATGCCCATTATTTGAATCAAGATGACCAATATAAGCTATTTTTGCCATTTGACAAAATAATCCAACATCTAGTACACCAGTTAAACATTTGATCTCTTTATAAAGTGATAAAGAGTCCTTTATGGGTCCAAAATGACAATCCAAGATAAAGTTCCCATTATCTGTCACTACGGGGCCTGCTTTATCTGAAGGCTGAGCTATTCTGAGTTGAATAGTTGCTTCAGGAAATAAATGTTCAAGTGTACGTTGAATAGGTGAAAGAGCCATAGGTATCACTTCAATAGGTACACCTCTTTTCCACTACTTGAAAGTTTATAAATAGAATATATATATATATATATATATACCTTTGTTCCTAGTTGTAAAGATTGTTTTCTTTCGTCTATAAAAAAAAAAATACATATATTTATGAGTTTTAAATGATGTGTCCACCCCCCAAAAAGAGTGTTACCAGCAATAAGTACAAATTGTCGAGATGCTTGAGCTATTAATCTTTCTTGAAAAAGACAAGCCCCGCCTCCCTTAATGGCATTTAATTCAGGGTCAATTTCATCTGCACCATCAATAGTGATATCAATACTTGGATATTTTTTTTTTTTTTTTTTTGGAAACAATTCAATTAATGTAGTTTTAAAGTAGTTTTCTTACTGTTCTAAAGTGCCTAGTTTTAAATTATTCTCTAATATCAATTGACGTGTTTGAAAGCTAGTTGGAATACAAACAACGGGTTGTTTTGATTTTTTCAATTCTTCTATTGCATAAACTATGGTTGTTCCAGATCCAAGACCAATGACAGAAGGTTTTGTTTGAAGAATGTCTGTCATTGCTTTAGTAGCAGCCCATTGTTTACCTCTTTCTGTTGTAGAAAGTAATCTGAAAGTATATTGAAGACAAGTTTTTAAATTGTTGTGGTTGGAATGAAAAGTAAACATTTCGAAATGTTTTTTTTAAAAAAAAAAATATTAATTTATTAAGGTTTTCTTTTTTTTTTTTTTTTTTTTTTTTTTTTTTTTTTATATCATAAAGCGATCGTTTTCATCGGGACAATAGATACGTTCACCATCTTCTGGTCCCAACATAGAAGGTCTTTCTTCAGAAGGTAAAAAGAGAGGTCTCCAAAAGGTCTAATAATAAAATAATAAATAATTGAAAACATTCTTTTCTTCTTCTTACCTTGGCGAGATTTTCATGACCCTTCGTGGAAGGGTGGTAACAATCAAGATCACTATTTTACAAAGTTATTTTTCCATTCACTTTTTCTTCTTCTTTGGCTTACCTGAAAAGATCAATAGGATATTGTGTAAAGTTAATATTAGCAGGAGTATAGATGACACCAAAACCATCTGTTTGTTGTGCCTTGTATTTCAATTGAAGATCACGTAACTTGTTACTATAGGCTATCAAAAAAAAAAAAAAAAAAAAAAAAAAAAAAAAAAACTTACTTAAATTAACAATACTACGAGGTATATTATTTTTGACATATTCAAGCATTACTTCAACATTCTTGGCATAAAAGTCTGGGTCTGATGCCTCTTTCATTTCTGGATAACAAGCCATACATTGATCAAGACCTCCGATTTGAAGGGTTAACAATTTCCAATCATTTTCAAAATCCAATCCGGGTATTGTTTTCATTGCTAATGATATATAAAAAAAAAAGGGGGGGGGGAGGGTCAATATATAGATTGAAATGACTCTTATTACTTTTAGCAATATATTCGATTTCTACAGGCAAATTATGAGATGTAGCAGCACTTTGAGCAGCATTCAATTGATCAAGTTCTGGTATAACTAAGAAAGAGATATATGAGTACATACCCACATTGAATAGAAACTTACATTGACTAGAATCACAAAGACCATTCATACAATATTCTAAGAAATGCGAAGACTTTGATCCACCCTTTAAATCCGGACTGTATCTCTTTATAAAATTAGGGATTGTTATTCTTCCAGGATCTCCTCCAGCTGCATAAGTTAAACCACGCGCTTCAAGAACAAGATTTTCGTTAAAAAAATGACCATTGTCCAAACCCAAAGAGGTAGCACCAGCCAGAATACTATCACCCATCGCAGCCACAACCTTGATATCATCCGGCCGAAGATCCATAACAGAGGTAGGTGCAGGTCTTGGAGGTAAATCCGGACAATCTTCAATTCTATCAGCAAACAAAGATGATTCGCATCTTGTGACTAAGGTAGTGGTAATCAAAAATCCAAAACAAAATATCTTGAAGTAGCGCATGTTTGTTTTTTGAAACGACAAAAGAAAGGGGATTCGAACTATATATACTCTCTCTCTCTCTTTATAAACAAGTGCTTTGTTAGTGGTTTTAATTAAAATCGCTAACAAAAGTTTATAAATATATATATATGTATGTATTTTTGGTGGGGTAAAAAGTACTTTCTAAAAAGGTCAATTTGATATGTGATATTACTTATTTTTAACAAGTAGATTCATATTTCTTTGCTACTTTTTCTGTTCAATTGAAACGATTGTTTATCATTAAAGGAATGTTAATTATAAGCTATTAACAATAAGAAAAAAAAGAAGAAGATGTCTCCGACTGCATATACATTTGTATTAAAAGAGGGGACATTTCTTGTACTTCAAAAAAAAAAAAAAATTTCCCATTGTTTTATAAGTCAACAAAAAGCAGAAAAAAAAAAAAAGTGTGTGTGTTGTTCAATGGTTATAATACTTGTGAACAAATACCGTATTACAAATAAGCCAATCGAAAGAGGATGTTTGTCTGGATTGGAACATTCCGATCATTATCTGTTTTGACATGATAGTAAACTCTCTTTTCTCTAAAATGTACCTCATGATCGTGTATTATGGGATTTAAGGGGGCCATGTCTTTATATCCAGGAAGATAGGAAGTTTATAAATCGGTCATGTGATATTTAAATCAATGAACCTTTGGCCAGATTGTATAAAAAAAAAAAAAAAAAAAAAAAAAGTTTATCCCACGTATTATAATAAATCAACCTTTTAGCTTAAACACTAAAGATGGATTTAAAACACAATTCACTTACAAATTTAAAAGTACGCAAAAAGATTCGTGGATATGTAAGCGCATGTCACTGTATGTAAGGGTTTTTTTTTTTTTTTTTTTTTTTTTCATCAACATTAGCCTCATTCTTTAATAAAAGGGTAATAATAAATAAAAGATGTATTTATGTATCAGGGAAAATGTGGTACATGATATCATCTTTGTGTAAATCAACTCCTTTAAACAAAACGGAGAAGTAACGCTTTGTTTTTTGTTTTTTTTTTTTTTTTTT
>JNDS01005448.1:0-32321 GCA_000697035.1 Rhizopus stolonifer B9770
TTTTTGGAATTTTTTTTTTTTTTTTTTTTTTCACGAAATTTTTGTAAAACATGATGATGCTATACTCGATCGTTTACTTTTTTTTTTAAAAAAAAATAAGGAACAACTGGTATAACCTTGCTAAAAGTAATAGAATATCTTTTTTTTTTTTTTTTTTAAAAAAAAAAAAAAAAAAAAAAAAAAAAAAAAAACTTTACCAAGCTTGACCATTGCCATTGATTGTACCACCTCCATACATTTTAATGTGTGAACCCTTAAGCTGAATATAGTAATCTCCGTTTCTGTAAGACTCTTTGAAAGTGGGCAAATTGATGGTTCCGGCAAAATCAATGTTTACATTTTTGAGACCTGAAATGGTAACAATACTGTCCAGATCATATGTCTTGTCCTTTGGAAATACAACAGTACCGCCTGCCTTGCAATCTTCGAAAGCCTTTGTGATAGTTAGAGCATCATCAGAGTCACTCTTTGCTACAACACATGTATTGGTAGGTGCAGCATGACTAAATCCTAAGGAGACCAAAAGGATAGCAGCAGGAGATATGAATGAATTTAATTGAACCATTAGATTTGAATCTTTCTTCTTTAAAAAAAATAAAATAATAACACTTGCTTATATATTAACCATTTTATTAGGTGTTCCCAAAACGAAACTAAAGAGTAAATCGGATAGAAAAAAAGAAAATTATTTTCCGGTTTTTTTTTTTTTTTTTTTAAAAAAAAAACAGAATGAAACCATAGTACAAGTATTGGCCTCCAAGGATTTATTTTGGTGTATGAGTTACCAAAGGACTGTGAGAAAGGAAACGTAGCACATTCATTTTGACATGTGACCATCTACAGCTAATCCTCCTTTAAAACAATGCTATTTAGCATCTATAACTTGTTTTTTTTTTGTGTACAAGAGAGCCAAGATTTACACAATTTCACTAGATCTGATGAACACAAAAGCAAAAAAAAAAAAAAAAAAAGGCTGACCTTGAGAAAGAGAGAGGGAGGATTTGATATTTTCCATAGATTACAAGAATCTTTGTATTTTGTCTCCGCCTTCTTTGTTTTCTTTTTCATTATAACTAGTCAATGGACATGGTTGATGAACACAGTCAATGACTATTCATCTAATGTATTAAAAGTGTCAATCGTGATCCAACATGTTTTTATTATTATTATTATTATTTTCCGTTTTAGAAACGTTTTGTAAATGATGCTTAATTTTTAATGTTACTGTCTAAGATTGAATTTCATCTTTGTGCTCATTGAGTCCAAAGATTATTCCGCATAAACCTGATATCAACACACCATGAATCACCATTTTGTAATACAGTGTAAAAAAAAAAAAAAAAAAAAAAAAAAAAAAAAAAAAAAAGCATACTATTAAAGCAATTGTTTTTATATGAAGGAAAGCAATAATTAAAGACTATTGCATTCTCTCGCTAAATGACCAGCCTATTTACATGGGCAATGTAAGCTATTGGGCAAATTCTCATTTTCTCTTTGTTTTACCTTTCCGCATTTATAACAAATAAACTGTGGTGGTGGATCCCTACGACTAAAAGACTGACTCTTATTTTGTCTAAATGCTGCAAACTCATCTGAGGAATGACTTCCTAACCCTACGTTCTTTGAATCATGAGATGCTGAAGAACGGCCCTGATACGGTGGAGAAGGTGAACGAGGGTAACGTTTGGGACTTCGACTACGAAAAGGACTTCGATTACGATAAGGACTTCGACTACGATAAGGACTTCGACTACGATAAGGACTTCGACTACGATAAGGACTTCGACTACGATAAGAACTTCTGCCTCTACTTTTGCTTCTGTAACGGTCTCGAGGAGGACTTGGACTATAAGAGGGGCTACGACAGCGATCTCGGCTATGACTTCGGCCGCGTCGAATCTCTGACGGTCGACTATTTCCTCGTTTTACTGCCATCCTTTCATAAAATTTATCCAAGTATCCTTTTTCCCATCCTTGAGGATCAATAGGTGCTGTATCGTCAAATACTGGGTCGTCTTTTGCAAGCAATTGTAGTCCTAAATAAAACGAATCAACAGAAACCAAGAGCTCTTGGGAAGGAGGTGGGCGAGGAAAAGGAACTTTGATGTCTTTTGGATTTATGGGTTGATAATATTCGTTATACTTAATTGATATGAGTCATCGTCGTCTTCTTTTTTTTTTTTTTTTTTTTTTTTTTTTTTAATAAAGTGGGCTGACTTACTTGCATCAAAGTCATCACACCTGCTGGTAGTTCGTAATAAGGCTTTGGAGGAGTGACCATTTGTACTTTGATGGGTGGCGCAAATGCCTGTGGTGGAGGTGTATAAGGAACTTTGGGTATTGAAAGTGGTGGGAAAAGTGTAGGACCTATCACACTCTGTTTCATTTGAACCAAAGTGTCGTGGTCAAAGATGTCTCTTTCGCTCCAAAAAGTAATACACTGTTTTTTTTTTTTTTTTTTTTTTTTTAGAAATGACAAAATCTATATATTTACAATATTCTATAAAAATATTACCTTCACAACCTTAGCTTTATATTCTTCGGAATCGGCTGTTTTATAAGCAAGTTTTAATAAAGGTACTAGTAGTGGCAGTATGGCATCTCGCATCCAGGTCATTTGTTTTCTAGCTCTGTAAAAAAAAAAAAAAAAAAAAAAAAAAAAAAAAAGGTGTAAGCTTCAAGTCTGTCTGTTACTTTCTTGTTATATTTACACATGGTATAGTATGTCATTGACCAAATAAATCAAATGCAATCGCTCTTCTTTTCCTGAACGAGATTTGGATAACGACAACAGATATTCCATAAGAGCATTTATTTGTGTTGCTGAATGGCAGTTTTCAAAAACCCAGGTTTTACCAGTCTATACAGACATATCGAGATTGAATACAAAGAATGATTTTAGTATTTTTTTATGGTATATACTTCAATGTTGGCTCTTGAGCATTCCAACATAATTATATGCAAAATGACTCGAAAGTCTTCGATTCTTTGTCTGGCTAAGCCTTCACTAACCATCACTTCACATAATCTTTGAAAGCAATCGCTTGGTTTATTATCAAATGCAGAGTAAGGTTGTGCCATTTTTTTTTTTCTTTTTTTTTTTCTCAGTGAACAAAAGAATATCAAAGTTCCACAGACCCATACCAAAAATTTGCCCACTCCGTTTTTATTTTTATCCAATTAAATTCACTTAAACTTTTTTTTTTTTTTTTGTGTTCATTTACTATAGTTTTGTGTCTGTTTAGAACAAATTAAGGGAGGAGGAATATCAATAAATCTTGGTTTACTTTTATTAAAACATACATGCATTTAGTACATTAGGAGTAATCTTTTTTTTTTTTTTTTACGCCCTCCCCCTTCTCCTTTTTTATATAAGGAACCTCAAACTATTTTTTTTTTTTTTAATACTTTCATTGTGGCGCGATTTTGATAGACCAAACAATTTTTTTTTCAATGACAATAAAAAGAGTTTTAAAAATCACAAAAGTTTATTATTCAAGAACAAGCAGAAATTTCAGAAGAACCTTCCAAATTTTCACATATATTGTTAGTTGTATTCGAGACGCGAACCAAGTTAATGCCAGACAAGCTGATATCCGAACAAGGTGTAAGAGAAGAACAATTGATATTCACCACAGGATTTCCAAGAGCCGAGACGGATCTAAATTACGTTTAGAATATTCATTTTTTTTTTTTAAAGAAAGTTACCCAGTAATGTCTTTGAAATGAACATCACTAATAGACAGAGAAATTGTATCGTTATTGTTACAGTATTCTATCACGTTAGGGTCACAGTAATGTGTAGTGACAAAGACAGGATTATCAACATTATTCAATACAATGTTGCTGTAACGAACGTCTGTTACCGAACCTTGACCTCCTGGCCATGTTTTGATTCGAACACCATTTTCACAACCATTACAGGTACTATCACTGATACGAACACCACTTACAGTGTCTGTTTTGCCTCCTTTACCAAGAGAACCAACACTGAAACCATGTCCGCCATTACAAATCACGTTGGATATAGTAATATTGCTTGTTCCTATAATAATTTTCAAAGGTTAAATAAATGTCAAATTTTAGAAATCTGGAATTTATATATATATATATATATATATACCTCCATTGATTGCGGCACAATCATCGCCTACACTAAGGAAGGAGTCCTTAAATACAATATTCTTTGAAGAGGCAATCTGTAAAGCATCTGTGTTTTTGGGAAGGTAACAAATATTGGATGATGCCGTGTGGAGTGTTATGTCATGAATAAGGATGTCGTCAGAACCAGTAATACGAACATGGGCTCTAGGAGAGTTTACAATACTAAAGTTACCAAAAGATGAAGCATTGGCTGAGATAAGTATAGTAGGAGGAGCAGTATGATCTAAAGCATCATACCTTAAAAAAAGGTGGGGGGGGGAGAGAATGTTAATCTTTTGTAATAATAATAAGTATAAAACGGCTTACCAAGCTTGACCGTTGCCTATAATTGTACCACCACCATACATTTTAATATTGGTGCCTTCAAATCGAATATAATAGGTTCCATTTTGATATTCTGAACTACGAGGGGGTAATTCGAGCGTGCCAGCAAACTCGACATTTACATCTTTGAGATCTGAAAGAGCAAGTACACTGTTCATACTATAGGTCGTGTTTTTGGGAAACACGACTGTACCACCAGATTTACAGTTATTGAAAGCTTCAGCAATGGTAATAGAATCATCTGAGCCGCTCTTGGATACAACACAGGTACTTGCAGCAGAAGCTTGATAAAATCCAGAAGAAAGCAAAAGAAAACCAGCAATAGATGACGTTAAAGAGATAAAGCGAACCATGTTTTTTTTTTTTAAAAAAATTTTTTTTTCGAGAATAAATGCCATTACCTTTATATGCTATTCTTCTTTAGATGTTCCCAAGCTGTATTCACTAGGTCGCTTGATCCTAACTCGGATACATTTAATTTTCCGATTTCTCCACACTTCTAAAGATGTTTTTTTTTTTTTTTTTTTTTTTTTTAACTGGAAAAATCTGGAAGGAAGCAAGAATTTCCAGTAAGCACAAAACAGAACTCATTATTTAGTTAGTCTAGTACTGTAGTCACTTGATCTTTGTCATACTGAAATGTCTGAACTTAATTAAAAAGTGTTGCTTATGAGACACTTGAGCACAAATCTCACTCGTGAGAAAGAAAGAAAGAAAAAAAAAAAATTAAATCTATTACCATTATTTTTTCCAGGTATATCTGCTCTTTGGTTTCCATACCTCATATTCCAGTTATACAAAACGTAACTTGGTCGAATTTTCTTTTAAAAAAAAACTGTGTTGCTTGTCTTGAGGTATACATTTATAAAACAATACCTTTAATACATGTCACACCAAGATAAAATACTCTTTTTCTGCATTTATAAGTTTCTACTAATATGGCTTGAAATAACGCGAAATATATATACATTTTTTTTTTTTAAGAAAAACATTCTTTTCTGTCAATAAATTTATTCATATCTTAGGTTCATAAACACGATTGAATAAATTTACAGAATTTTCTTTTCTTGAATACAGACGCGTCTGGTTCTCAATGAAGACCTAGTTCGTAAATGACTAGTTTTTTTTTTTTATTTATTTATTTAACTTTATGTATGCACAACAAACGTAAAGCGAATGATTTCTAAAAAAAAAAAAAACCATAAAAGCAAATAAAGAAAAAAAGTTGAAAGGATTTTATACATACAATGAAGGAAATCTATTATTTATACGACTCGGTCTTTAATTGTCTGTCTTTTTTTTTTTTTTTTTCAGACAAACCAAGTGCTTGTAGAAAGTTACCTTTGGGAAATAAAGGATTTCCAAAGGCCTCTGCTTGATAAATCCAAGCCAATAATCCTTTGTGATGTACCAAACTAGTTGCTACTTTAGGGATGGTTATTGCTTGTTCCAAAATCTATAATACGTGTTAGAAACGCCACTTTTCTTTTCTTTTCTTTTGGTTACCTCCACAATCACGCGTTTACTATTGTCATCTGCATAAGACGAGTTATAGAATGTGGCAATAACATCAAATATCCGTTGTCTGGCGAATATCTTATAATCGTCATATGTTCTTAGTGAAGATAACAAGACATGCAGTAACCAAAGTCTTTCTTTCTTGTTATTTAAAGAGGACGAGTTAAATAAAGTGGAAAACATGGGAATATACTATAATAAAGCATTAAATCATACATCGCACATCATTTAAAACTTACATCAAAATCAAATGCTGAGTTTTGTAATATCCACTTTGAAATGTGAGGAAGCATGTAATGGCCAGGATGGAGCAAAATGGACAGCGTGTGTGCAATACAGACAGAGACGCAGGGAGGAACTCTAGGTGGATCATCCATTTCAGCACGTCCCGAAATGGAATGTTTAAAGGATTCCAAAACAAATTGTATGGTGGGCTGCTCCTTGAATTTTGCGTGTTCCAACAAGACATCATATTGATCCATCATTTGATAGGCAATTCGACGGACGTTATTGTCTGTCGAAGATAGACCAAGCATGACAAGTCCCAGTCCGTTGCAGTCAATAAACTTTCGACAGTCGACAATACCAGAAGAGATCAAGTTGGCAAATAAGGGCAAAAAGAAACATGGATCGTAGGTAGGAGAGGATGGCTTCTGGGGTTGGTTGCAATCAGGAAAATGCGTAAAGGTATACTTCATGATCGCAGGATCAATCAGACTCAATGTGTCGCTTGAAATCGCGTTTGTTTGTAAGAGGGTACCAGTCTGCATATGTGTCTGTCGTGTCTTGTCTGAGCCAGGTCCCCACATAGTCATCTTGGCTAACAGAGACACCTCACTATGGAGTTCAGAGGACATGAGAATTTCCAAGATGAGTTTGTCGGTATGAGATGTTGTTGCGCTGTAGCTTGTTAAAAGTGTGTCCAGTAATCCGTGGTGACTGGCTAAAATAAGTGGCTGTATTTTGTTCAAAGTATACACGAGTTCGATCAGAGCTGTACGTTGGGCTTCGTTTTCTGGGACTTGTCGTGCCAGAAGCGTTGTCAGGTCGGGTGCCGTCAATCTTTGGTAATCAGCATGATCGAGGATTCTACGAAGGTAAGTCTCCAAGGGCTCATTCTTTTCCCATGCGCCATAGACCAAACTAATAAGGGAATTTAAAAACTGAATGGCAGACGCATCAGAGATATTGTCCATGAGAATTGTCAAACAAATGTCACGTATCGTTTCCGAATCAACTACAGACCAATCCAAATTGGCCGTTGTGATGTATTCCGACAGTTTTTCAAAAAAGTTTTCTTCTAAATCATCATCACACATTGTATTGACATCCATGACTTTGACTAATTGCTTGAGAATATACTCTACTACTTGTACATGGAATATCTGCTGGGTGTTTTCTCCATCACATGTATCACTGCCCATCTTGACCAATTCTATCACGTTGTTTGTCAATCGTAGCGAGCCATCGAGTTTTTCCAAAATAAGAGATGAGAGATCTACTGCAGATGAGATACATGAGGATTTTAAGAGTCCCAAGTTTATCTTGCATGGATTGCCCAAGAGGATATGATTCAAGATATGCTGACAGAATGTATCAAGTAATTTGACAATAGCATCTCGCTTGGTAGTGCTTTCAATATCTCCACTTGCTGCTGTTGATTCCAATAATAACAAAACATCCGTGTTGAGCTCGTTCTTTTGTTCTGCTGCCCAAATATCTGCAATATTTTCAAATGCTTTACCGGGAATGTTAATTAATTCAGAAAAGTGGTTGCAAATGTGGTGTACAAGCGTGATTAAGAGCCTTTTCAAATCTTCATAACAAGTCAGTGTTTTTGTCTTTTCACAGTGAACATGCAATTTGTTAAAGTCCACAAGAACAATACAGTCCAAAATATTCTGAGCGTATATTTCGTCAGCAAAGATATCGATAAAGGTGGTCGCAAGAGAAATAATCTGAAAAAAAAATGTTATTTTTAGAAAGAAAAAAAAAAAAAAAAAAAAGATGTTGAAAAGTAATTTACCTGACTACTATTGTTCTTTTTTGAATGATCTAAACCGGCGATACAAGAAACAAGTTCTGAACGTAAGTCTTTGAGAACAGGATGGTGCGTAATAGAAGAATTCAATGTTCTCTTCAAGTGAATATCCGTCATTTGTTCTACACGAGAAACAATTTTCTGTAAAACCTTGAAAAGATATTGCAAGGAACTGTAATCTTCATTTGTCTTGGCCACATAGATTTGAAGAAATACATGTGAGATGGCATTAGGAAGGCGAGAGACCTTGACATGATCTAATGCGTATTCTATTGCTGAAAAAGCAAAATCATTTGTGTGTTGCTCGGTGAAAACGATAGTGTTGTAAAGCAAGTTGACAAAAGGAATGTTTTGCAAAAGTTGAACTGTATATTTGCTTTTACAACAATACGTTAATCATACAGTATAATTTTCTTCTTTTTCTACTACTACTTACTTTTCTGTAGAATCGAATGAATCTATAGATTGAACACTAGAGTAAGAAAAGAGACTACAGGCCAGAGGGTGTCGAGTGCAAATGTATTCAACTAATGGTTCAAAAAAGGTCCATCCCAAAACATCACTGCACATCTTTGCCGCATCCTCCAAACAAGCATCCAGTTCACATACAGGCAATTGTTCCAAAATTTGAATGAATTCTTTTTTGGTCACAGAAACATCTTCCACTGGTTTGCCTAATAAGTATATATTGGTTAGATTATTTTCATTTACAAAGTTTTTACACTTACTCAGCATCTTGCTAAAGGCTCCTTCTTGAGCATTGTGAGACAATGTATTCTTTGTGGTTTTTTCCATTCCCAAACAAACTCTGGCGTTACGAATCATCTGATTTTGATCCCACTCGGTTGCTTTAACAGGATCATTAATTTGATCTACTTGCAGTGTAGAACATAAATGTTGCAAGTAATAAGGTACGTTCTGTTTACTGAGAAGAAGCGATACAAGACTGGTGAAATAGAGGATCGCAGGCCGCTTGTCTCCCTTAATAAAATCGATATTTTCTCTCAACACCAACAAAAGAGGGCTGAAAGGATGTTGGTATTCAGACACACCTGTGGGGTGCTCCTTGTTCACTGTCTCAAAGAGAGAAACCAGTTTGTCTGTGTATTTGTATTGTGCTTTGTTGAAAATCGAAATACACTTGTCAATGTACTGAAGCACGCGTTGTTGTGTCTCGGACATGCCCGAGTCGTCTGTATGGTTTTGAGGCAAGGCATTCAACCAAAGTTGTACTTCCTCTGGATCGTGAGAAAACATGAATGAGTCGGAGAATGTTTGGTTGATTAACCGGCCGGTCAATTCACGAATATGTCTGTAAGGTGTTTGAAGATAAAGGGTGAGTAAGGTAGTGATATGTGTTGAAGATCCAGTGGACCGGCCGGTCCAGTTAAAGTTGGGCATATGAAGAAACAGGTGGAGGAGCTGGATCAAAACACCGGGTTTAATTGATAGAATATCTGCTGGTATAAAATGACTAGGGTCGATATTAGTTTCCATCAATGATTCCGGTACAAACTCCTGATAATAACGAATCAGTCTGAAAGATGTTTCCTGTAAGAGTTGACGTTGGATCTCTTCTTCCTCTTCTTTTGCACTCCCAATTGTTTGCTTAAATAAAGTTACGATCGTCTGGATTTCGGGTGTGCGTCGTCTTAAGCCCTCACGGACAGTCTGAATACACTTGCTCCAGTTTTCGGAAGATTTGAGTCGAGAGGCATCTTTTATTTCCAAGGATTCTAAATCATTAATAACACGTTCAAATGATTGTAATGTTTTGCTATATTTTTGAAAAACTGCAGAAAGAATAACCATCGTTGTATACCGGACAAGCGGACTGGCGTGCTGAAGTCCTTTGCTAGAAAATGAACGGTTGAATGCGTTGGGTAATATGTTGTCTAAAACTGTATCGGCTTTAGGAGGCTCTGCTGAATAAAGTCCTGTTGTTCCGTAATATAAAGATGGTACAGGCAACGAAACTATCTTTTGCAAAACGGTCATATTGGCTAACCATTTACTGGAAACACGCGCTTCAAAAGTAGCAACAGAAGTCTTCCAAAACCTATAATTATTTGTTATCTACTATTTTTTTTTTTAAAAAAAAATAGATTGGACCTACTCTTGTACAAGTTCAGGGCATGAACCCAAAATCTTTAACAATAATTCCTGTTGGCGCATATCGTCTGCAGGTTTGAGTGTATTCATAAATTTTGAAAGAACGCGATTCGCAATTCGAGACTGTTTCTCTTCTTCAATTGATGAAATCTGCATCGGATACCATCCATTGTCACGGTAGCATACACCGACATCTATAACGCTACATGCAGATATAAGAAAATGGTGCACTATATCAGCCGGAATTGCTGTTTCTTCTGCAGAAATAGGTTCTGGTTCGAATCGAGTATAAAGTTTTGCAATTTTCTCCAAGATGTAAGAAGAAAAAAAGAATGTCTTGATGCTTCGAGGCACGGCTGAATCCATAATCAAGTTTTCATAGGTTACTTTAAGAATGCTTTCAACCAACTAATCAAAATATAAATATGTTTTGTACGTCTTATATACAAAATATTCGTACCTGGTAAGCATCCTCATATACATGCATAAAAAGTGCACTAACAAATCCTTTCACACCAAGCACTTGCTTCTTGATCTCGGCGTCACCATGTTGAAAAAAGGCTAGTACAAATTGAACATAATTTGTTCTCAAATCTATTTTTTTCCCTCTTTTTAATACAAAATTTTCCATATCCACAACTTATTCGCTTCTCTATTTACCATAAATATACTTTAATGGGTTGTTGTTATTCTTTCTGTTTTGTCTATATTTCGAAGCTCTTAAAAATCCCTATTTTTATCATTCAGTTTCCATTTCCCCTCTCTACATTCCTCTTTACCTCAGTCTGAAAGTTGAAGGTTGAAAAAAATTCTCTTGTCATGGCCTGACTGAATGAGACCATGGCTGTCATGAGTCGAAAAGTGGACTGACACTGAGGAATTCTCATGGAAGATATACCTCTATAAATATATTTCATCTGTCTTGATAATATTGTCTCAATAATTTGTGAGCCAAAGGATCGAATAATAGGTGTTTTACATAAGCGAATAAATAATCCAACAATGTCGGGCAACATACATTCCAAATCTTGAATATTTGTCTATTTCCCCCCAAAAAAAAATCAGCCTTCCTACTTTCTCTCTCTCTCTCTATAAAAGTAATGAAGTTACCGAAGCTTGATAATCCCATAAATTATTGATTTCATAACAATCGGTACAAGATTGAGCATATTCTACAAGGGGACGAGTTTGTTTTTCAGTCGGATCTATACGATCTTTTACAGCAAAAGTTAATTGCGCTCGAAGCCTAGAGAGGCCCTTTGTAAGAGAGACAAGATCTTTGACTTTTAATGCTTCCGAGATCTCTTTGGGTGTCTTGTAGTATTCCTCAGATTGTGCTGCACTCATATGTTGAAGAAAGAAAAAAGTACAGGATTGTTGCTCTGACAGGTGGCTTAAATTTTTGTAAGTTTGGACAATTATAAACTCAGAATTACATGCAAATGAAAAGGGGGAGAGTGAGTTAGAGCGGTAGCCTTTTTTATTCTCGTATCTAAACTCTCTAATAGTAAAAGTTGACCTTATTGCTGTGCATTTTGGTGTTGTCTCAAAATAGTAACATTTTTATATGAAAAGGATTTACATCTCTTTCCAATCCATATCTTCTTCCTCTTTTTTATCAACAATCTTCCCCTGCTATTTTCATTAAAGATAATCACAAAATACTACAGATATAACGCTTTTGCTTAGTTTTCTAGACTGTCATTGTCTCGAAGGCAAAAATATTATCCCGTTATTTTGTTATGTGAAATAATATTTCGTAATTTATGTATACAATCATTACATAACCATTAGTGTATTGCTACTGTATCGTTATAAGTATCTCGAGAATCATTTTTATTGATACACTTCATTAATTGAGAGCATTAGTCAAAAAATTGTTGAATATACTCTATATTTATTTCTCCTATTCAGGCATCTGATATTTATCCTTCTTTGTACATGCTCGTTTTTGTGTGAAGAAAGTTGAAGAAGGAAAAAAGATATTTCTTCGTGATGGCGACTGCTCTCTTGAAAATTTTAGACCATTTTTCCCCACTTAATTCCAAATAACAAATGTGAGTTCCCCACAAAAGAAAACTTTCTAATTTTTTGTCATGTAAAGAGGGGGGGGGGTCTGGTGCAAACCTTTTTTTTTTAAAAAAAAAACAAGGTAAAGTACTGTGAAATATAAAGAAATTCATATTTTATTATTAGATGATTAGCTTTAAGCTCACCTGTTCAATTGAAGAGGGCCTTTATAATGACTGAATTTCTTATTTATAAATGGAAAGATAGAGCTGTGTTGAATAAATATGTAAAGATCACCGCCCTCCTCCTGCAAGATAAAGTGACGCAAAACCCTCAGGCACTCATAGTCTATCTGTGAATTGTCAGAGTCCTTGTTTTATGCACGCATTCATTAGGCTAAGGATTAGTCGATCAACTGATTACATGGTGTGGAAACTCTAATATGCAAAATTTACCTAAAAAATTCGGGATTTTGTTGGGGAGACAATCTCTCTGTGTCAAACATGTTCATGTTTACCACTCTGTCTGTAAACCGCTTTTGTATGAAACATGTTCTCATTATTGTTCTAGATATTATACAATCAAAGACTCTCTACTTATATCATATTTAAACTTATTGAGGCTATGCCATTGAATCACAAGAAATCAAGGCTAATTGTTTGATTGATTTGTCGTTTGCCTTGAGGAATATGCCGAAACACATGTTGTTGAACAAACTTCCTCAACTTGTTCTTTTATTTATTCAATCGCTTGATCTCTACGATCTTCCACTCAAGGTATCCACACTCTCAACATCCCAATTGGTCATCAAAGATTCCTTTAGACAATAAAAAGAGAGCCTTTAGATTCGAAAGGTTTTTCTGTCATAATATAAAATAATAATAATAGTAATAAAAGGTTAGTTTTTTTTTTAAAAAAAAAAAAAATAAACTGCTTTATGAATTAGGTGCAACTATATAAAACTTGTAAAGCCAATATGTAGCCACAGGGAACAACTAATTTGTTATAAAATCGGTTTCACAAAATCGGGAGTTGACTGTATGTTATATTGGACATGCCTTAATTTCCCACAAAAAAGTATTTGTAAGAGTAAATACGACAAATGGTATAAATAATGTCCAATAAGGCAATGATTTTATGAAATCTTACTAAGATCATGATAATATGGTATACAAAGTTTAATAAAAAGATATTACGCCTTGATCAAGGCGTAATATCTTTGATGTATCAGTGAATAACATTTGTCTGTTGCAATAAATCGAAGACAGCTATTCTTAATGTAATCGTATAAGCAAAATACGCGCTTAATTTCTTTTCTTTTCTTTTTTTTTTTTTTTTTTTTTTTTTTTTTTTTTGTACAAAGAATAAACATGATCATTACTGCTATTATTTATAGGGGAGGGGGGTTTAAAAGCAAAAACTCACTCCATAGCCCCCAGATCAGTATTCTTGTTATCAATCGTATATTTTTAAAGGACACGTTTGGATTTGTGTGTGTATGTGGCTTGAGATTATAAGAGAAACGAGTATAAACTCAGATTAATCGGGAGGATGGGGGACACTTATGCAAAAGTGAAAATAGTGGGGTTTCCCTTCTTTTCTTTGTGTTTCTTATGGAAAATTCAAAGGCATTTCGCGATCGCGATGTTATAGCCATCTGTGAACATATTACAAACTATTGTGAAACGAATATATGTTCTTTGCCTTTGGGTATGCAATCTGCTCGATCGTTTTATTTGTTCCTTCCAGAGTTACTTGTTATTTTATTTGGCTCACCTACCACCAGGTACATTTACAGCAACCCATTTTTTCTTTCTTTAAAAAAAAAAGCTCACAGTTTAATAGTGGATTGTTACAATCCAACTTGGAAAGTCATCAAAGTACTGCTTTCAAAAAACTACTTAATATTGACAGTCCATTCATTCAGTCATTAATAAGTTTGAGTCAAAACAAAGAATACTGCTACGATCTCACTACAGAAAGTTTGCCTGTAAGCAAGAAAAAAAAAAAAAAAAAAAAAAAAAAAACTTTTGCAGAGGTGACTTCAACTCAATATTACTTGTAGGCTGATGTCCGTAAAGTGTTATCCTCAGGAGCAACCCAACTGCTACCTGGCGTATACAGCAATTATGTATCGTCCTTATCGGCCACAACAGCTCATTCGATCGATATTTATACATCAGCCAGAACACAATCTACTTTACTACCTGCCAACGTGAGTTATGAAATGAAGATCCAGTTCAACATGATTCAGTTCTATCTTTATTATTTTGCGAACATACCCACTTGGATGAAAGCATCTTCCAGCGAGCCACTTGCTCCCAACTGCTCCAATAAAACACTCGGCCTAAACACGACATTTGGTCTAAAAAAGACACCCAAGCCGATCAGCACACCTATTGTTTTACAGCCCCAACTGACAGCGACAATTTATACAGACGTTTTAGAGCAGTATTTGGTCCGCTTGGTTCCTATTCATGGAAACATGAGTTCTTCTCCCGTCGGTAGGTTCTATTTGGACGCGCTTGTCGAACTTTGGATTCGTACACCTTGGATTCCTAGCAATGGCAAGCTTGATCCAACACTTATGTTTTATATCAGCCATTTTATGAAATATATTGTCAGGAACGATTTAAAAAATTGTGTGGAGCGTTCGACTGCCTATGAAGCTATCCGAGATGAATTTTACATGCTGGTGTCAAGGTTGGCATTGAATTGGGAAAAAACCGATGGATACATTCAAGTAAAAAAAAAAAAAAAAATTATTTTTTTTTTAAAAAAAAAAAAACAGGTTATTGAGCTTTGGAGTCTTTGGGCTTCAGCATGGAGACGTAGTGCACCTATTCGAAGTAAAGAAAACGAGATTTATCAACCTGTTCAAAAAGGGTGGACACCCTTTATCATGGACAATATACCCTATTACTTTTCTTTGGTTGAGATCTTTTTAGAACGCACTTCACAATTTTCTTATGTCGATGACACCACCAGCCTTGCAGGACAATTACGTAGTCTTTATCGTATCATGAATCTTTTCAAAGCACAGGATGTTTTACAAGTGTTGGCATTGATAGAACGATCATTAGACATACCGTCGATTGATACGATATATACTCAACAACTGGCTCAATTGGCAGGTACAAGTGAGAGGTATATAAGCACAAAGATTCAGAAATCAAGTTCTCGGCTGGCTGAACTAGAAGGTCGATATCCTTGGAGATCCAAAGGTCTTTATACTCTAGATCAAAGGCGTTCTCCCTGTTTGATAGGATCACTTGCTAAGTTATTCGATGCCATAAACTTACCCGAACCCAACATAAGGTCTGTTCCCAGACCTCCTCGTCATGTTGAACAGCTAGAGGAAGCTTACGGGTTGTTTGTCAATCTCTTTCAGTTACACGATCACCAACCCTATCGTGCACTGAACGGTTCTGCGCCTGCTATAGGCTTGTTTGAGATTGAGTATGCTGGATTAAAGAATGGCGGGTTCCTGACACCAGAGGAGCTAGAAAAGATCAAACAAGGTAAATTAACATGTTCTTCAAGATCAATTCCTGCTCTTGGCATACGTGCACAGACCGTGGTTCGTTCCTATGAGAATGCTACTCTTGTACTATGGAGTATTCGTATAGACAAATACATTAACGAAACAGTAAGTTGACTAAAAAAAAACCCTTTCCTCAAAAGCTAATTATTTTTAAAATTTTAGTACGATGAATGGATCCCAATAGAATACCGATCAACATGGCTTCCTTTAAAGTTTAGCACTCGACCCTTTGCAAGAACTGTGAATTTTATCTATACGTGTGCATTACTTTTATTCTTGTTATATGTTTTCTTTAAGATACTTTTTTAAACTACAAAACTCATTGAATATGATTTTCCTTTTGCATTATGTACCATTGACACATGAGTTTCTTTGTCTTTGTCATTTACGCTCACTGACCATTCGTACCAGACCTTCTTTTGGTCCGTCAGTCTCCAAAAGCACACGGTAACAATGGATTCTGGGGTGAGGTGGATTGGATTTTGAAGAGGGAAAAAGATGGGAAACCAGCTAAACATGCCAGGTGAATGCGTGTCTGGATGAATAGAAATTGTCACGTCGTTGTATAGGGTACAATCAAAATAACCCGCTATACCATGCATCAAGCAATCATGGCGTATAGAGAATTGGGTCTTTTGGTACTGTGTGTTGTGCAGGTTGTTGATTGGATCCAATCCGAATGGGATATCTTTTTTATTTGGGTGATGAAAGGTCCAGAGATCTTGAGGTGAATCCAATAAACATGTCTGATGAAACATGACTACGTAAGGTGTTTCAAATCTCATAGGTTCTTTGCGAGCCATAATGTTGGTATATATACGATTGGAAGATAAAGGAGCTATGGATGTGGTATAGGATGATGGAATAGAAATTCCACTTTCTATATTTCATGTCAGTTTCATTTTGTCACTATATTTCTTTTACCTTTGAGGAACCTTTGTGCCCCATCTAGACATTCAGGCGATAATTCGTTATCACCAAAGGAACCCAACAGTTCACTGACCAAAATATCATACTTTATATCTGGTTTCCATGTTCTCATATCAGAAAATACTAGGCTTACATTATCTCCCCAAACAGTTGCCTTCATATTCTGAAGTCTACTTAAAGTGAGCTTTCTTCTTTTTGTATGTATTCTCTTACGTGACATAAGCGTGAGGATTCTTTTCTATTGCATAAACGTGAATCTTGCGTTGTGATCTCTCTGAGGCTCTTAGGCAACAATTGACCAAGGGACCTCTGCCTGCACCCACCACTCCAATTGTGCTATTTACTTATTAATCTCATGAAACATTATATTAGTTTACTTACGTAATTTCATCTGATAGATCTTCTATGCGATCTACTAATGCTTGGAAAATGGCCTAAATTCTTTTCGGTTATTACAATGCCTGTATTTATATATTTTTTACTTACCTTTTCATACTGTTCGTATTTTATAGGGTCCTTTTCAAATGTTTCATAAAACTGATTTTCCAAATGATGAGCCAAGGGCTGTAAGGGCACTTGCAACACATCATGAAATCCCCAGGCGCTCTCTTCAAACTTTGTCAATTCCGGTAGTTTTCTGTTAAGAAACTTGATATATTGACAACAATCCGCAGCTCTTTCTGGCAAGGTTCCCGCAAGGATAATATCAGGACTCAAGACATGCATCATTGTCTTTACAAACTGTTGGTGATCTTTTGTCATAACTGGGTATCCATGTTTGTTATTTATAAAGAGATCCAAAGACAAGATCAAGATGCGTACAGGTTCAGATAGCCAAAGATGAAGTGTGTCTTTAGGTAGATGAGGCGTGATTTCTAATGCAACACCCAGTCTAGGATTATATTCGGTCATCGTCCTCAGTTTGTTCCATCTCTTCCAATGATATGCTTTTTCTCCAAGTCGTACACGGACACAAATCTACCCTCCAAAAAAAAAAAGTCAGCGCTCCCTCCCTTTTTTTTCTTTTTCTTTTTAATACGTACTTGGGGTGAATGAGGTGTAAGAACTGAATTCAAACAACGTGCAGTATTTTCAACTTGTTGACATAATTTAGGAAAAATACCACCTCTTACGCCACAATGAGTGATATATTCTACTTGTTGTTTAAAGGCAAGCTCAGATCGTATACGAATGTCATTAACCGATGAGTCCAGTTCAAGCCAGTTTGGATAAAACGCTACCACTTTTCTTGCACAGGCTATTTTCACGTGAGTACAAAAAAAAAAAAAAAAAAAAAAGAAGTGTCTGAATACCTGTCAAAGTTGGGTTAATGTCCTTAGAATCAAACAAAGGACAATCTTTCCAGATCTTGTATTCTTCAGACCCCATTTCTGTCAAAGTATTTTCAAAAGAGGGTCGTGTGATGGGAGCAGTAATAAAATCATAACCCCAATTCTCAGCATCACGAAGAGTAACGTGATCAGTAGCAAGTAAACCAATACTACATTGTCGTGACATGGATAAAAGAATTGGTGGAAAAAAAAGAAAGAAAGAAATTAAACAAGCCTTCTCTCTTTTTTTTTTATTATATTTTATTTTTTCAGCGAGGAGCTTGTTTTGGAACCTCAGGAAATTGTAAAGTCTTAATCTTTTCACTAGCTTCCTTCTTTTGACGTTTCTTTGCATGTTCACGTTGACGTAAATAAAAGTAATCTTTTTGCAAGACAAATCGAACGGGTTGTATTGTGGGTTCCTCTACAATAACAGGCTCATCCTTCTTTTTTTCCTCCTTTTCTTCTTCCTTTTTTTCCTCTTCCTTTTTTTCCTCTTCCTTCTTTTCCTCTTCCTTCTTTTCTTCTTTTTTACCTTCTTCTGTAGTATCTTTTGATCGCCAAGACTTCCACGCCGAGCCGATGGTGGATACCAGGTCGCTCACACTATCGCTTTCGGGAGCGGTCTTGATATTTTCTTTTTTGGCTGCTTTTGGTTTGGGTGGTCCACCGAATTTCGAACAAAAGTTAAAGTCGGCCAAATGACTTTTACAGACTGGAAACCAATCGTTGTTGCTGTTATCCGCTAAAGTCAAAACAACATTAGTGAATTTGCTGCATACAAAACAAGGCCTTTCATTGGTTATCAGCCTAGCAACATATGAATTTTGAAAACTGGTCATTAGAAAAAGAATAATAGAAAAAGAGAGAGAGAGAGGAGAACTAAAAAAAGAAAAAAAAAAGAGAGATCTTGTGACACAGCTATTGTTTATTCAAGAATTCTTTCACACTTTAAGATTTGAATTAGTATTGTTGTGTTTGTACAACAGTATATCTTACCTTGGAGCTACACTCCTTGTCTTTAAGAGTGTTTCTTTCCATTCTTGCTCTGGTTTCGATAGAAATGTGATTGCACCACCACCACCCACTGAGAGCTGATTGTTTGATATGACGGCTGTTCTTATGACCACATTAAAATCTGCACTACCGTTTAATGAAAAATAGCCTAGACAACCTGAATAGGCACCTCTAGGCTTAAATTCTTCTAATTCATCCAGTAACTGTACAGCTCTCAACTTGGGTGCGCCTGTCATTGAACCGGGTGGAAAACATTGTTGAAGAGCCTTGACACTATTCACTCGAGGATGTAGTTGTCCACGAATAGTAGAGACTAAATGATGTACCTTTTCATATGTTTCCACATGCATCAATTTAGGAACATGGACACTACTAGGATCACACACTTGTGCCAAATCATTTCGAATCAAGTCCACGATCTATCAAATGTTATTAATGCTTAGTATTATATATATATATATATATATTTCTTTACCATCAAGTTTTCAGCCCTTTCCTTAACATCCTGCCATAATTCCTGTTTTCTTTCTTCGTCTAATCTTCTCTTGTTTTCCTCGCATAGTGGACCGCCATCACATGTATCACAAACACAGTCCAACACACGGCTAATGGTTCCCTTGATAGGCTTCATCTCTGCTTGATGATCTGCATTGATACTCAAGAACCGTTCTGGACTTGAAGACATAATAGTTAACCCATCAAACTGAATGAGTGCTGAAAAGGGCGCCGGGTTATTCTTTCTCAAATGTTGTGTATACAGCGTATTCAGATGAGGTACCGGAGGCAAGTTTAGTCTAAACCGGGTCGTCAAGCAAATCTCGTAAGCATCTCCTTCGTGAATTGACTGTACACAACGATCAATCGCTTTGAGATAACGACTGTGTTCTGCGTCTGGCACAAGCTCTGTATCAACCTGTTCTGGCAGCACACCCTTTTCTGTCTTTTTATCAGCAAACAGATCTTGTTCTTGACGCTCCATCCATTCCAGCGCCTCTTTTTCGCCAAGAAAACCGACCTTGTCCAACAATGAGTGTTGACCGGACTTTTCTTGAACAAGACACCAAAGAGAGACAGTCTGATGGTGATGATCGAAAATCATAAACTTGTCAATGAATTGAAAGGCGGCATCTGGTTCTTCCGGAGACTCGGTGAGCTTGCTCGGCATTTGATATCCATCCAAACTTTCGCGTTTCATTTCATATCCAAAATAACCCACTAGACCACCTTGAAATTTCTCGTTCGCATGCGCTTTTGGAACAACTACCTTAGATTGTCCCAAAAGATCCGAAAGATAGTCGAAAAAGGTATTGTCGATCTTTGTGGTAATGCCCGAGACTGTCAGGCTTTGTCGGAAAGTGGAATAAGAAAGGGTAAAGGCTGGATCTAGTGATAAGACCGAGTGGCGGGAATAAGGTGATGTTTTTCTGCTGCTGTCTAGCCAGCTCATTGATGTCTGTCGAGATCTTTCTACAATCGATACAGGATCAACCCAGTTAGGGATCGTTTTGACAATCGCACGAAAAACATGCGTTGGCTGGGCTGGCTTTGTCTTGGGCTCAGCGGCAGAAATAGAGTGTAGATGGGATAAAAGAGGATCGATATGTCTAGGACGATTTTGCTATCATATATCAGTCTGATTCCATTCAAAACCAAAAATGTTACCTTTCGAATCCAAGCGAGAGTCTCTTGTTGGAAATTTGACATCATTTGTTTTCCGTGTTCGGTAGACACAGACTCTGGATGGAATTGAACACCCCACAGAGGCAGTTGTTTGTGACGAAATGCCATGACAGTGATTTCATTTGACTCCTGCGCTGTCACGCAATGGCTCAGGAAATGGTTTTTATGTGTAGTGTGTGGATCAGCGTTGTCTGCGATATATTTTGCGTTTTGAAGTGCTTCAGTATCGGATTCATTTTCTGAACAGTATCCAGTCAATATCAGATCACTGGGTAAACCTACAATCAATGGAGCGTCAGTATTTGGTTTTTTGCTACCTGTCTATCTTTACTATCTCTCTCTACAACCAATGAATGATATCGAACTGCCCAGAATGGAGAAGGACAATCAGTCAATACATCATGTTCAGAAGGTAAAACGTGGATTTGTGACATTCGACCATGCATAATTCTGGGCGCATAAGTTACCTACGCATTTTCACATATAAACATCATCCATATAAGCCAATCAATTACCTTTCCGCCGAATACATGTCCAATGCCTTGATGTCCAAGACAGATACCAAAAATGGGTCTATGGTATTCTGATTGGTTTGGGTCCAATTGTACTTCTAATAATTGCGTACAAAGTCCAAAATCCTTGACAATATGAGCCTTTACTGCTAACAAGAAAAAAAAAAAATCACACACTTACTAAAGCTTTTTCTGGTCTTCCTGGACCTGGTGAGATAATGATATTGTCGAAATATGGCAATACATTCGCTTTAAACTCTTCCCTTCAAAAAGTATTAAAAAATACACAATTTTGTGATATCTTTTTTTTTTTTCCTATGTTTACCATGTGAACTGATCATTTCTAATAACAACGATATTTTCTATATAATCAAACAATTGTAGTAAATTGAATGTATACGAATCATAGTTATCGATAATTAAAGTTTTTAAGTTTTCCATAAGTGCTTTTTATAAATAAATAAAAAGAAAAAAGAAAAAAAAAAAGATGTGAGATACACTGCGATAGATGAAGTTGTCGAAAGAAAGAATATGATTGGATAATCAAGAAAAAAATCTGAGCGTGATTTATTCTAGTTTATCCAAATGATCAAGCCTTGTCAAAACAACATTTTTACTTGTTTCTTCAATTTCTCCTGCCAAAAACACTTCATCCAATATAGCATAAACCTATAAAGGGGTTGTTATATTTTTTTTTCTCAAGACTGTTTTTACCTTGTAGAAATTGAAAACCAAATCTAGTTCGCATACATTGCCAAAGAAGGCATCCAGCACTTCAACAAAAAAGTGTATAGCTTCTAAATAAGAGAGTTCATTGTCGTTGGCATCCACACATATACAAAAGAAAAGTCCTGCATATCTTCTATATACGATCTTATAATTTCGATACTATAATCATATTAGAATCTATACATTTCTCTTTTTGTCGCTCATCTAACCTCGACAAAATTACTTTGATGTTTTTGGTCTCGGGGTGCAACAAGTCTGTGGACCTCTCCCTTCAATTTCAATTTCTCTTCGTCTTCATATGGTACATACCATTTGGCTAAACGAGTTTTTCCTTGTCGATTTTGTACTAGTATGAATCGAAGCTTTTTTTTTTTAAAAAAAAAAAAAGAGGAAGGTAAGTTTATTATAAACATTTATTGTTCATACCATGATGTTGAAATGTTGTAAAATAAATAAAAATAGGAGGGAATTATCTTTTTTTTTTTCTGGTGTTTAGTTCCCGGAGTTTATTTAATGAAAAGCGTGCTCTGAGCACCCATAAATGGAACAGACCATTTTTGATTTCTTAATTGACAGCAACAATAAAAAAACAACAAAATTCATTTAAAGAAATGTATGAAATGATTAAAAATTACACTACTGCTTTCCGGGAAAGAACCACACAATCATTTGCAAGTTAGTGCAGAAATAATAAACTGAACTTTTCACTTGCCAAAGAAAAAATATAACCAGAAAAGTATATGTTTTATCAGACATCTATTATAGTAAGCCAAATTAACAGAATTATTAAAATGAAATTTAACATATTCAATTGTAGAGGGGGATACTGCCAATTCCATTTGTATAGTCAACTTCTAATTTTGTTATGACCCACTTTATTATATTTTTTTTTTTTTTTTTTTTTTTTTTGAATGCAGTTATTCTAAAGTGTTTCTTTATGCCTATTTTAATGCTGGGAAGAATACGCGTAAATCATGTATATGAAATTTTACTTGAAAGCGTTAGCATAGTCCGTAGCTAAAGATCATAGACAGCATCAATAATTTTTATGGCTTCTGCAATCATGTCTATCATTGTTTCAATTGTTGGAAAGAAAATAACATTGCACAATGGCATCAAAATGAAATTGATTTATTGGAGCATATTCAAAATCATTAAGCGAACATGACTGTCTGTATTGAATTATGTACTTAGGCCAATTTAGAGTGAATACGATAGAACAGGAAATAACATGCAAAGTGCTCAATATCTCTTCTGATCATCATGTTATCACGTTTTTGAAAGGTGGTGTGTGTATTTTTTTTTTTTTTTTTTTTTTTTTTTTTGTTCAGGTGACACGTTTGTGTTTTCTCTTTTCTTTAAACATATCCGTTAACGTTTTATTTTATGATGTTTTTTAGTAACAAAGATCAGGATTTGGAGAGCATTTGTGCTAGCAAGCAAGATTTATATGACCGATTGTTTTGGTTCAGTCAAAGTGTCAACAAAATCGAAAGCGTCAGAGGAAAAAAAAAAAAAAAAAAAAAAAAAACTGAGAAAGTTGGTTGATCTATTTTAGTTCTTAAGAGTAAGATATAATTGATCCGCGTTTTGACATTTTGTTTATTATTAATACCTTTTGTTAGCAACTAATCAACGAATCATACCAAGCCATCGATGAGCTACAAGAATCATATATTGATAACATGAAGAAAAAGACAAGGAAGTTGGAGGAGCATGAAGAAGTAACAAGTTTATGTGGCAACTTCCAAATAAACACCCCGATCAAATTGCCACAGGTTTACATCAAAAAATCAAATCATATGCACACCAATAGTTCACCAATTAAACCAGATGACAGTAGTTGGATAATTTGATATATTTATCGCTAGTTTTTTTTTTTTATTAAAATAACATGGTCTACTATATGCTCTTTATACTTAGTTATATACAATAACTACGAAAGATAAGCGAATGAAAGCCTTTAGATAAAAAATTGAGTTTTGAACAGTTCAAATCCGTAAGCATCATATCTTAAAACATCTTTTACAATCCTACAGGAGAATTAAGTGGATCATTACACTGTACGACTTAAAAAATCTCATAGTTGATGCTCTTTACCATACCTTATTTTGGTTTAAAACATTATACTTTGAGAAAGCAACACGACTGTGCGCGTTTTAGATGTTTTTACTGCTGATCAACAATAGAATTCTTATTTCCCAGGAAAATTGTTCTCGTATAAACCAAGTACTCAGAAAAATCAACATGTCTTCATTAATTACAACCAGAGATGGTAAGTTGTATATATCAAATAGCAAGCTCATATTTTAAGCTGACATATTGAACCTACTATTTTTTATTGTCGTCTGGTTTGTCAAACTTTTGCTTTGTTGTTTTGTTACTATTGTTTTGTTTTATATTGTCTGTTTTTTCTGTCCTTCGGTATGATCTTTTTGACCAAGAAATAAATTTTCGCTGGATTAAAGCATCATAAAATTAAGTGTTTTTCTGTTTGAATGCACAATATTTTTTTTTTATCTTTTTTCTATACTTTTATTATTGCCCTTGTAGATTCGATGTTCCTTTTGGATGGGGAGGGTAAACCAAATAAGCTCTAATATAGCGGAGAATATTGATCTACAAACTACTCTTCATACCTCCTTCATTTACCATCCTCAAAGGCTTATATCGGTACAATAAAAAGAAGAATAAAAAGAAAAAAAAAGACTAAAAGGGCTTTTGTTATTCTAAACTGCTTTATAACAAAAGGTTTTTAAGAACTCGAAAATGTCGGGATTTTGACCTGAATTTAAGATTCCACGCGCCATATTGATTTTTTGCTTTAACAGTAGCACGAGAATACAAGTAAGGGTAAAAAGAATAAAGCGTGTAGGACTTGGTTTGATAATCAAGAATAAAATACATATCATTATTAATTAGTGTAAAAAAAAAAAAACAAAACAAAACAAAAAAGGTGGTGTGTTGACGTTTATGGGGAATTGTATTACTTTAAAGCCAAGTTTTCTAAAACTAAATTCTCAACCAAATTAGATAGATCAAAATTAAGCAGTGAATCAATGTCATCAACACAAGATCAATTTTCAGTCACAAACTCTCATGTATCCAAAGATTATACAACGATTAACCTAGATAGAGAATTTCATAATGAAAAGGCCGCCACTTATTGGCTGCCAAAAGATGATGATGAACAAAGAAGATTAACAGGAGTAGGATACTTTGTGTCAAAATTATGAGCTGTCAACTAATTCATTTTTTTTTCTGTTTTCAGCAACACTTTGCTTATAAAGAGTTATTTGAGGGGTAATGAACATTAGCTTATATTTTTTTTTTTTTTTTTTTTTTTTTTTTTTTTTTTTTTTTTTTTTTTTTTTTTTTTTTTTTTTTGACTAGTTATTAACCATAAATGATGAGTACAGGTTCAGGAACATTTATTGCAAAAAAGTTCATTTGGGATGGTCTTGAGTTGACAAAGGCTGCTATACCTTACATTGGAAAGACTTTGGGCTTAGATGGTGTTGAAGAATCTATGAATTTTTTGAAAGAGCTCAAGAGCTGTATGGAGCAAAAAGATTGTTATCTTGATTCAATTGCCATCTCTGTACAAAAGTTATAACACGATACATATTTTAGTTACTCAGGTTTAAATAAAAATATAATTACGATCAGTTTTAAAAAAGTCTTGACATATTTATTCACATAAAAATCAACTAAAGTTTTAGTGCTAATTTTTTTTTTTTTTTTTTCTAAAAAAAAAAGGTTTCAAATATAATAAGAATGGAACCTACATTAATGCAAAGTGTGTTGCAATATCAGAGGAATTTAAATTCAAAACATTCAAGAAAAGTTTCACTTTAAAACTCTATTTTATTAATGAAATTAATCATCCTGTTAGTTCCTACGATAAATTAAAAAAATCCTTGAAGAATGAACTACTTTGTTCCCAATTTTCTAGGCTTAATTATGCTGTGTCATGTGGAAATATACTAGAGCAAGTAATGAACCCCTCCAGTTTTACTTTTTGTAGAACACAAAAAACAAGAAAGATTCCAGTAATATGACTAACAACACGAAGAGTACTTTCAGTATTCATTTGAACAATATTGATGGGTCTTTCTTTAAAGGATATATCCCCTCTTTTTTTTTTTTTTTTTTTTTTTTTTTTTTTTGGAGTATTCCACTAATTATTTGGATAGGGACAAATCAGTGAATGCGATCCCGAAGCGCTCATAATGCCCAAAAGAATAGATCTCTTAAAAAACTACTTTATCACTGGCTATAACAACGATACTTATTACAAAAGGAAGATGTTACCGAATTTGAGTAATGACGAACTTGTGCAGAGCTTACTCAAGCAAACAAAATGTGACATTGTGATATCTATTTCTTGCTTACTAAAACTGGCGGAAATGCAAAATAATCTATCTGTGAGTGGAAGCATACCATTGATAGTGAAGCAAGAAGGCGAGAGTAAGTGCCACAGTTTGAAGTATGATGAACTAATATTGTTAGAAAAAACACTGTACTTTGATAGCCCTTTACCCAAAGATATCTTGACTGTCGAAGAGAAAAACAAAATGGTATATAGCGTTGCCTTCAAAAGCTCATGCTTGGACTGGTCAAATCGACGCGCCATATCGTCTAGTTCGAAACAAAACAAACAAACGGCAGATAATTGGAATTATGATGATGATGAGAATCTTCAATACACGCATTGGACATTTGGTGACCTCGACCTTTTGATTCGATATCAATCAGACGGTGACGTAACCAATGTAAGTCTAGAGAAGTAATTGCAAAAGTTTCTAAAAATACATTCTGCAGCTGGAGAATAAAAGAGCCAGTTTAGTTTCGAAACTGAACTATGGAAACAGCAAGGCCGAGAGAGAAATGACGATATATGCTGAACGTGTCATGAACTGGTTAAGATCATATATCGGCGGGCATTCAATTGTAATTGAAGGAACAATTGATGTGGTCAATAATAGCTTAGTCCATATAGAAAAAAAAGAAATGGTTGATATTATGGAAGATTGGATGCCAGATCGTGAAAGTGAAATGCTCAGACAAGCACTTTCAAATTTATACAAGTAACTTGACAAAAATAGAAGGTGTAGACACTGACTTTTCTTAGAACACTTGAGCCTGGTTGTTACCTGTTGGATCATGGAACAAACGAGAAGCATTTCGTAGTTTATCAAAGTACTGAAGAGACATTATCTTCGGATGTACTTGATTTACATGGAAAATACATTCCAGTTTAAATAAATCGCGACATTCATGTATCAAAATTTTACTTTGCACTTAGAAGTAGAGTCCGTCTATCTATTTTGGGTCTCAGGGATAAGTTGGCGTGTTTTCCTATAGATACTGCATTCGTACTTGGAAATGACAGTTTGGGAACACAACAAGAACAATGGAGCTAATGCAAGAATAATTAATGATTGTAACGCGCTGGGTGAATTGATGAATGATTTAAAAAGAATTGGAGAAGCCGAGGATCGGTTTGTGACTCCAATGTTAGAGTATAAAAAGAGGTGTTTATTGATTAAATAAACGATATACAGTCTTCTCTCTTATTTTATTTTACTTACTTTACGCTTTTAAAGTCTTACTACCTAAAAAATGTTGTTATCCTATCTATTGTTTATATAAGTTTTTAGTCAAGGTAAACATAGTTGGGCAATTTCACATATATCAAGACCTTTTTTCACTATGTCGTAAAATCATGGCTTATCTAATAATGAGCATCATTCTCACGCCCTTTTTTTTATGTTTATTTAGGTCCCTTCCCATGATCATGTTCGTTGTCGTATATCATGGTCACAGGTTTGAGTCTTTTTCCAGGCAAGCCTTGCTAAAAGGGGATGGTTGCAAGACGTTCGCATGTCGCAAGGCACTAGTACGTCGATCGCGACAGTGATTTTTTTTTTACCATAACAGTAACCACAGCCTCAGCCTCAGCAACAGTAAACAATTACATCATTGTAACCATTCTCGGATTTCATCATTTGTTACCTTTTTTTTTTTTTTGTTTACTTCGTACAGTGATTGACCTTGTATAATTCCCTATGAAATCACCCTTTTCTTTTTCCTGTCTCATTTTCTTATAAAACATGATCCTATAATCATTGACAGTGTTTTATCGCACAGGACAAAACTACAACGAGCTCGGAATTCGGTAGCGATTCAGCTTAAATTTCTGGGTGAGCTTCCTTTTTTGTTCCTTTTTTTTTTTTTTTTTTTTTTTTTATCTCGTACTGAAATGAATTTGGTGTTGTAGTTAAGTTGATCGAAATACTTTAGGGACTCAAGGCAGGTTAAAGCCGAACACCAAGTTTGGATTCTTTGTTATTAAACCCTACCTCCCTTCCTCAGTGAATAAACGTCTGTTTAAACTAAATTATGAAATCATGAACCAAGTTCACAAAACGCAGTGAATTAACACTATCATTACAAAATGCCCAAAACAAACCACCTGAGCTCCGATGATACCCACACTACTTTCAATAATAATAAAAAAAACATCAAGAATACATCAATAGGCTATCTGTTCTAAAAAAAAAAAAGTAACAATGTCCTTGCTAATCTTTATATGATGTCTCCTATGAAAAAGATATTTTGGCAATCAGAACAGTTTTATCTTTTTCAAAAAAAAAAAAAAAAAAAAAAAAAAGAGGTTGCGTCCCATTATTTTCACTCTCCTCGCTCCCCCCCCCCTTTTTTTTTGTTGGGTAAACATGTCAGAAATTCCACAAAAGCGATTACAAGATTCAGAAGATTCGATCACTAGTCCAAGTAAAATAGTCAAGACAACAGATGTCACAGAAGAGGATTTATCAGTTGGTGGTCAAACTGACGATCTAATCAATAAAGACAGTACGATCAATGAGATTCAACAGGATTTGATTAAAAATGAACAGATCGATTCAAATCAACAAAAGGATTCAAGTGAAACCAAAAGTGAAATAGAGAGTTCGGAAAACGGGGATATAAAATATGTAAAACGAATGGAAACAGAGGCTATTACAGATGGAAGAGAAACAGAGGTTACCGAGGATGAAGAAGAGGTAGATATTATCGATAATGAAAATGATCCGGAATATAATAAAAGGAAATATAACGTGGATGAAACGAATCCAGATGATGACAAAAGTGAAAACATTGTGGACGAAAGTAACCTGGAATATATTAAAGATGAATTCAACGTGAAAAGCAATTCAGAATGTAATGAAACGAATCCAGAATATGACGAAAATGTATACAACGTAGACGAAAGAAGTCCAGAATATACCCAAGATGAGTATAACCAGGGTGAATCAGATACGGAATACTACGCGGATGAAAACGATATAGGATATTATGCGGACGAAAAAAACATCGAAGATTACGTGAACGGAATAGAAACAGATAGCTTGGATAAAGATAATGAAACAAATAGTGCACAAGATTCTGACTCGAATAAAAGCCCCTTTGTGTATGAAATAGACAAAGAAGCGGAAATGGTAGAAGATTATACAGAATCAAGCATGACTTTTGAAGAACATTTGGAGAATGAGTTCGTTCCAAAAGACGATAAAGAACACTATCTTCTCTTGGTTGGTCATACGCCCACTCAAATATTATTAAAGAGAAAATTGGAAGAGGTGAGAAGAAGAATATTCAAGGTCCCGGAAGCTTCGGTCGAACTTGAATCGGCTGTGCCCTCTGATTTAGAAGTTGCAGCTCAAGCTGCAGTGGAGGAAGCAGAAACAACACAGGGTGCCCAAACGACAGTGCCTTCTGATATTTATAATACACTGGATGAAAATGTGGATCGGATGGCTCAAGAAAGACATTCGCTTGAAGTACAAAGGGCGTATACTTACCCTGTGAGTATTGATAAATTATAATGAATCATGCATCTGATTATATGTATAGCAATTTTACAAATACCACAGTCAACTAAATATAGGATATGATGAGAATGAAAAAAGATCTATTATGGCGTTTAAGCAAATGCTACTAAAGACAGTGGGTATACTGTTTTTTTTTTTTTTTTTTTTTTTTTTTTTTGGTTTTTTTTTTTTTTTTGGAGTATTCCACTAATTATTTGGATAGGGACAAATCAGTGAATGCGATCCCGAAGCGCTCATAATGCCCAAAAGAATAGATCTCTTAAAAAACTACTTTATCACTGGCTATAACAACGATACTTATTACAAAAGGAAGATGTTACCGAATTTGAGTAATGACGAACTTGTGCAGAGCTTACTCAAGCAAACAAAATGTGACATTGTGATATCTATTTCTTGCTTACTAAAACTGGCGGAAATGCAAAATAATCTATCTGTGAGTGGAAGCATACCATTGATAGTGAAGCAAGAAGGCGAGAGTAAGTGCCACAGTTTGAAGTATGATGAACTAATATTGTTAGAAAAAACACTGTACTTTGATAGCCCTTTACCCAAAGATATCTTGACTGTCGAAGAGAAAAACAAAATGGTATATAGCGTTGCCTTCAAAAGCTCATGCTTGGACTGGTCAAATCGACGCGCCATATCGTCTAGTTCGAAACAAAACAAACAAACGGCAGATAATTGGAATTATGATGATGATGAGAATCTTCAATACACGCATTGGACATTTGGTGACCTCGACCTTTTGATTCGATATCAATCAGACGGTGACGTAACCAATGTAAGTCTAGAGAAGTAATTGCAAAAGTTTCTAAAAATACATTCTGCAGCTGGAGAATAAAAGAGCCAGTTTAGTTTCGAAACTGAACTATGGAAACAGCAAGGCCGAGAGAGAAATGACGATATATGCTGAACGTGTCATGAACTGGTTAAGATCATATATCGGCGGGCATTCAATTGTAATTGAAGGAACAATTGATGTGGTCAATAATAGCTTAGTCCATATAGAAAAAAAAGAAATGGTTGATATTATGGAAGATTGGATGCCAGATCGTGAAAGTGAAATGCTCAGACAAGCACTTTCAAATTTATACAAGTAACTTGACAAAAATAGAAGGTGTAGACACTGACTTTTCTTAGAACACTTGAGCCTGGTTGTTACCTGTTGGATCATGGAACAAACGAGAAGCATTTCGTAGTTTATCAAAGTACTGAAGAGACATTATCTTCGGATGTACTTGATTTACATGGAAAATACATTCCAGTTTAAATAAATCGCGACATTCATGTATCAAAATTTTACTTTGCACTTATTTTATTTTATTTTTCAAAAAGGAAGAAGATGTGAGCAAGTGTGTGCGTGTGTGCGTGTGCGTGTGTGTGTTTGTATTTGTGTGTATTTGTGTTTGTGTGTGTGTGTGTGTGTGTGTGTGTGCGTGTGTGCTTGAGCTTGTGTTTGTGTTTGTGTATTTGTGCGTGTTTTAGATCTGCTGAGATCATCTTCTTCTATGACTTCTGTCCCTTGACTTATCCTTTTCTCGACTTCTGTATCTTGATTTTGAAGAATGGTGCCTGGAAGAACTTCTTTGTCGAGAAGATGACTGGTGACGAGAAGATGAATGATGACGAGAAGAAGAACGTGGAGACTTGCTACGTCTTCTTGAAGAATATCTATCATCGCGATGACGACTCTTTCCTTCATCCCTGTACCTATCACTGCTATATCTGTCATAACGACTTTCTCTTCTGTCGTCCTTTCTGTCTTCGCGTCGTGTTGTACTGCGTCTGTCGTCTCTTCTGTCATCTCTTCTATCGTCTCTTCTATCGTCCCTTCTATCGTCCCTTCTGTCATCTCGTTTACGGCTCTCGTCTTTTCTTTCTTCTCTCTTTTCGCTTTTATCGTCGCGTCTTTCATCTTCGAATCGTCTGCTGCTCTCTTCACGTTTATCATCACGTTTATCATCGCGTTTATCATCGCGCTTTTCGTACTTGTCATCACGTCTGTCGTACTTGTCATCACGTCTATCATGCTTATCTTCACGTCTGTCATCGTATCCACGTCTTCGGCTCTCATCACGCGAAGCATCACGTCGAGGGCTACGTCCGCGATCGTCTTTGGAATCATGGTAATGATGATGATAATCGCCACGACCTCTTATACCACCACGACCTCTGTATCCACCACGGCCTCTATATCCGCCACGTCCGAAATTATTGTAAGTAAACATTTCTTGAAATGGCATTGGGTTAAATTCTTCATTGTTAAAGTTGTTTGGGAAATTCATAAAATTCTGATTACTTTCTGCTCCTCCTTCCTTGTTCATCCAATCAGCATTGGGGAAAGGAGGGAAACCGGTAAAGGGAGGTCTGGGCATCCAGTTCATGTTGAACATCATGTTATTATTTTCCATAAAATTATGTTTCCTATTGGGTCTTTCATCTGAAGACTCAAATACTTGAATTGCTGTTCCAGATTTGTTCTTTTTTTTTTTTTTTTTTACTATTTTTTTT